>PITA01017893.1:0-42018 GCA_004023965.1 Spilogale gracilis
AGGATCATGACCTGAGCCGAAGGCAGTCGCTCAACCAAGTGAGCCACCCAGGCGCCCCCTGTTTTTTAATTTTTTTAAGGATTTTATTTTATTTATTTTTTAAAAAGATTTTATTTATCTGACAGAGAGATCACAAGTAGGCAGAGAGGCAGAGAGAGAGAGAGAGAGAGAGAGAGAGAGAGAGAGGGAGGAAGAAGCAGGCTCCCTGCTGAGTACAGAGCCTGATGCGGGCCTCGATCCCAGGACCCTGAGATCATGACTGAGCCTCGATCCCAGGACCCTGAGATCATGACCTGAGCCGAAGGTGGAGGCTTTAACCCACTGAGCCACCCAGGCGCCCTTAAGGATTTTATTTTTAAGGAATCTCTGTACCCAATGTGGAGCTTGAACTCACAGCCCCGAGATCAAGAGTCACATGCTCCACCAACTGAGCCAGCTCCCCTGAAAGCATTTTAAACTGATGAACAATATTCCATTACTTATTTAACTGTTGCCCCATTGTTCAGCTTTTAGGTTGTTGGTTGATTCCTGGAATCTTGTTTCATAGCTCAGTTCCTGGAACATTGTAAGTACTAAACAAATGTTAGCGATTACTGTGTTCATTGTCTCTCAGGTGTTTTTTTTTGTTTGTTTGTTTGTTTTAACCCAGGAGAACAAGCCTTCAGATGCAGACACCAGGATTACCTGGGTAACTTAATAATGAAAACATAACTAGGCAGCCGTGGAAATGTCAGGGGGCCACTGAAGTCAGGTCTCATGTCAAACGGCAGAGGATCCAGAGGGAGGCCAGGAGAACCTCTCGGGTTTCTTCAGGGCCCCTGGCTGCTAGCAGCAAGGCACAGACTCCGAGCAGGCACCCCCGTGACCTCTTTAAACTCTACCATTTGTGGCACTAATCTATAACGGGTGGAGGTTTGCTGGGGAGCTGCACAAAGTATGGGCTGCTTCATGAATTAGCATGTCATCCTTGCACAGGTTCCACGCTAACCTCTATCATTTCAATTTTGGTACAATTGCTGTGGAAGCGAGCACTCTCTGGTATTCTTTTGAAGAGCTTATTTATTTTAGGAGAAAGAACATGCTTGTGTGAGTGAGAGGGGCGAAGGGGGAGAGAAAGAATGTCAAGTAGACTCCAAGCTGAGGTGGACCCCAGTGTGGGGCGCAGTCTCACAACCCCATGATCATGATCTGAGCAGAAACCAAGACAGACACTTAACCAACTGAGCCACCCAAGCATCCCACTCTCAGATGTTTTTGAGAGAGTATCAGTGGTCTCTCAGGGAGGGAATTCATTCTGTTCTCCAGGTGTCCTGTGTTTCTGACATCATCCAGAAACTGGGCCCCTGGGTTTCCAGTGCTGGGATATTGAAGGCTTTGCTCCATTAGCCTGCATCATGATAGGCTACAGAAAGTTGGAGCCTGGAACTTTACACCCAGAACTCAGATTTGATCTTCAGTTGTCATTCCTGACCCATCCTCTCAACCATCAATGCAACCTTGATACAATTCTTGTTGGACATTTGGAATTCAAATAAATTCTAGAACTGGGCAGTTCCCTAGAAAAAAATTGGAAATCCCCCCATCTTGCAAATGAAGACTCTGGACCGGAAGATAAAGGTTCAAATGTTCTTTTTATAACTATGGAGACAGAGGTGAGATTTGAGCCTAGTTATCTGTCCATGGGTGTTTTTGCTCGATCAGTATTCGACAATGTTCAGTCATCAAGGTGGGGAGTACACTACCTTTTCTGAATTAACCTAAGAACTTTTTGAAGGTGGTAAGAGTGATAAGTACACAGCTCATGATGGCGTTCTGAAAGCGTGTGTATGCCTTTGTTCTTTGTCCCTGATCATGAGGACTTCAAAGGTGGGGTAGGGGGACATTGCAGGCCAGCTGTTAAATTCACTCCTGTTGAGTCAGCTTTCTGTATCCTTACTGAAGGACAGTGCTCTCACAATACCCAACAGACATCAGGCAAGGGAAAGGAGTCAGTTGTTCATTGGGCATTAAAGATACTCCAAATTCTCTCACTCCAAAGTAGATTTTAGCTGCTGAAGACAGCAAAGGGTAGAAAAATAGATTGTCCTTGGCTCTGGGTATTAGGGCAAACAGGTTTTTTAAATTAAGTTTTAATTTTTGATTCCAGTATAGTCAACATACAGTGTTATATTAGTTTTGGTGCACAAAATAGTGATTCAACACTTCTATACAGTGCTCAGTGCTTATCATGCTAAATGCACTCCAACAGGTTTTTCTTTTTTATTTCTGTTCTTTGGGAGTTCACGTTATTATCTTTTTAAAGAGAAAGAGGTTTTATAGAAAAAGAGGTTTCATAGAGTAGGTGGTTTTTTTTTTTTTAAAGATCTTATTTATTTTACAGAGAGAAACACAGCTAGAGAGGGAACATAAGTGGGGGAGTGAGAGAGGGAGAAGCAGGCCTCCTGCTGAGCAGGGAGCCTGATGCGGGGCTCAATCCCAGAACTCCAGGATCATGACCGGAGCCAAAGGCAGACGCTCAAGGACTGAGCAACCCACGCACCCCTAGAGTAGTTTTATAGACAAAGAGGTGCTTAAAGAAAAAAAAAAAGGCCAAGCATGTTTGAATGTTTTTTTTTTCTCTCTCAGTAGGAATGGTAATGATGGCTAGGCAAATTAGTTCTTTGACCTATGGTCCTAATTTTTCTCTCTGGCCTCCACATCTCATGAACACAGAAAGGAAGGACTATTTTTTTTAAAAGATTTTATTTATTTATTTGTCAGAAAGAGAGAAAGAGAGAGAGAGAGAAAGAAAGAGAGAGACTGAGAGAAATAGCATAAGCAGGGGAAGCAGCAGGCAGAGGGAGAAGCAGATTCCCTGGTGAGCAAGGAGCCCAATGTGGGACTTGATCCCAGGACCCTTGGATCGTGACCTGAGCTGAAGGCAGACGCTTAACTGACTGAGCCACCCAGGCATCCTGAGAGGAATTAGTTGGGCTGTGGAATATTGTACCCTCTCCAAAACATTCTTTGGCCCCAGAGACCATTTTGTCATAGTGGTTCACCTAGATGCTAGAGAAAGTGCAATTTATTCCCCCCAAATATTTCAACCTGAGGAGCTGCAAGTTTTCCTTCTGTGCCCACAGCTATGTGACTAGACACAGTAGTGACATTGCTAAGCAGCTGTACCGGATGTTGAAATTTAGGAGAGGTGAGGAACCAGGCCAGGCTTGGAAGAATTTGTTGGTGTGGAACCGAGCCTGCCTTGCTGGTGTGAACGAGGCTGTGGAACAGCAGGGAGGGCATTGCCATGGGCCAGGCAAAGCACAGCACCAGGAGGGCAGGCTGCTGACATACAGACAGGGCCTAGGCTTTGAGCTGGGGTTTGAGGGTGGACATCTCTCCCAGCAAACAAAGAGCCCTGGGGCTCTGCCTTGTTCTCCAGATTTCTAGAGTGAGGTACAGAGCAGGTCAAGATTGTGACTGAGAGCCAGAGTTTCAGAATAGAGCCCCTGCTATGGGACTGATGGCAAAAATGTGGAGTCTAGTGTTGACAGAGAGATGGAGGGCCAGTTTCTAGCATAGGGACACAAGATCAGGAGGCCTGGCAGCAAAAGCTGACTTGATGCCAAGTTCCCTAAAGATCAAACAGGGTGCTTCAAGGCCACCATGACTAGGGGCTGTGACACTGGTCCAGAGCTTCAAGCAGGGGTGAATGTGCAAGTGGATAGAGTGGTTCAGAGAGGGGGCTATTGGGTAGAAACCTGGACAAGTTGTCACATGCTTTCAGGAAGCATAAGGATGATAGGAATTTGCACAGGTCTTGAGAAGAGTACATTATTTCATTTTAGAAATAATTTCATCTTCCTATTGATCATTATACATATTTACATACACATAAACAATTCTACCATTTATTGGTGTTTGTACCCCTCAAATTCTCTAATTAGAACCTAAGCTCCTTTCTTTGCATAGTACACATTCTTCTGAGGGTTAGTATGCTAGGCCTGTGGCCACCTCGAATTAAATACTATCTTATTGCAGCCTATGGAATAATAGGTTTGCCTAATATTAAAGGTTTTTTCTGTCTCCTTCAGAAGCCTCTCAATTCACAAATTCAAGGTAAACCTGTTTTCTTCAGCATAAAGCTTTACTCTTTGTTAGGTTTTAATAGACCAATGTGACCCTGAACTGTGGACTTTAAGTTTTCTTTATCTGTGCTACTGGCTGGGTTAGCCATGGTGGGGGAAGGTGTGGGGGAAGCAGGGCAAAGAAGGGTGGGGGATGGAAGGGAAGAGGCACTGTTGTTACAATAAAAAATAACCATTATGTGCAACGAAAGCTTTTCATGCCTTAGTCTGTCCAGCCTCCATTAGGGCAATGGAGCATGAAAGACACAGTGATCTGCGTGATTCTGGGATCAGATTGCCAACCCATCCAATCTTCTCTCCCTCCCCCCACTTTCCTGAATGGAACATGCCAAGGGTAGGTGAGCTGTGGGGGTTTCTGTCTAGTTAGCAGCTGCCCCCAGTCAGTTGTCAAGCAATATGGTATTAAAAGAGCTTAGAGACCCTCTTTGGAAAAAGGAATCTTTCATGACAATCTGTTTATTCAAGTCAAGCAATGAGAAAAGCCAAGACCTAGAAAGTTAAGATTTCAATGACAGGGGTGCCTGGCTGGCTCAGTTGGTAGAGCATGTGATTCTTGATCTTGGGGTTGTAAGTTCAAACCCCATGTTGGGTGTAGAGATGACTTAAAAGTGAACTCTTAAAAAAAAAAAAAAAGGATTTCAATGACAACCTTTCCTTGGACTAGAAAATATTTAAGCATTAAAGTGAAGATATTTGGTGCTGTTCTGGTCATCTGGTGATGTCATGGTCAAACTGTGAAATTTAGGTAGGCCTGATGACATCTCTGGGCCTCAGTTTCAGTAGAATGTTGCTTATTATAGCTGGCTCACTGAGAGGTCAATGGGATGACATGAGAAAAAACCTAGCACAGCACCTGGCACACAGTAGGCACTCAGCAATTATGTTCCTGTTTGTTATGTGGGCTTCAGACAATTGCCATTCTTTACAGGACTGTGGCAGGACCAGGTGGGACCTGATTTTAGAAAATACATGTGCGGAGCCGGGTAGACAAAAGCCCCTTTTCAGTTCCTGCTTCAAGATGACCACACTCCATATGGCTTCACCTGCTGCGCACTGTTATAATTGCAATCAGAATGGATCTCATTAGGGTTACAATGGCCCAGGAAAATGAAGAGTGGTTACCATGGCCCACTCCCTGGGTCTCCCAGCCGGGCAGTCAGAAAAGAAACAGAGTCGAAAACGTTTCCTGTAATTACAGTCCCCAACATAGCACCCCAAGGATATTGGGAGCTTAATAAATAGCCTTTGAGAATTTTTCTGTCTGCCAAGTGTTTATTACAAATAAGTGGGGGTCTGATTCAATGGCCACGTACATACCCCCCACCTCCCCAAATGACATACAAACAAGCTTGGTGTAAAGGGACCAGTGTGGAAGGAAGTAGCGAGCCGTAGCTGCATGCTTCCTGCATGGACTTACAAAGACTTCCTAGTTGAATTAAGTGAATTAATATCTATTTATAATGGGTTTATAGCAGTGTTTGTCACCCAGTAAGTGCTATCAGGTGTTCGCTACGATTAAAGAATAACTCCCACTACACTCTGTATGTTAATAGATGGCAAATGGCCACTTTCTCAGTTTAAGGGTGGGTGGAATGAGAGCAGGCTCAGTAATTTACATTGGGGAGAGATTCTAACTTTGTCAGATCTTGGGGAGAAGACAAAATGGCTGTGGATCATTTAACTCTGCATTGGCCAATGGTTTGGTCCTTGTACCATTTGCCTTTATATCAGTTTGTTTTTTTTCCTAAGGAGAAGGAAGCTAGCACATGATTTAGTCACAGATTTTTCTGGGAAAGCAACAATAAACTCTCAAAGCAACAGCACAAATGTGATTTAAACAAGATTTAATAATGCGTGCATACTTAATGGAAAGATAAACTATAGATATATGCATATATATACTTTTACCTATTATATTAATGATTGAACTGTGACTGGTAGAAATTTTGCCTTCTCTGCCTGGTGTTCCTTACCAGGATTAAGTAAAAAATGTCCTTCACTCACCCTGGACTTTTTGCTGGAGGCTCATTCTGGCTCCACTTTGGGTGTTAATCGCTGCTTTAGCATCAGAAGCTCTCATGGTACCTCTGCCTGGCTTACTTTTCAGAGAAAAGGCCTTAATTTGCTTGCTCAGCTATTTCCTTTCATTCTTAACACTGCCTGTGCTTGCTGCCACCTCCTCTTGTGTTTCATTTTTGTTCCAGGAAGAGATGGCTTTTCATTTCTCCCTGAGTAGTGAGTGTCCTGGTTGGGCCTATCTGCCTGTGAGCTCCGGAATTCTGTGATGTGGAGGCAGATCCCTAGGGTTCTTTTTTTATGAAGGCTCTTAAGCCCCTGGGAGAAACAGGAAAGAGGCTTTTTTGGCATTGATACTTGGGTTCCAAGGACACTAGGATGAAAAACTTCCCCCATTTCTCTCACCATGCACAAAAGAGGGGTGGGGGAGAAAAGAGGTTTCACAGGAAGTCACTGAAATCAGACTGAGATGGAAGAGAATTGAAGAGCCCCGGAACTATTTGGTGCCCTGGTAGAGAGTTGCTCTGTGGAGGTGGTGCGGTCCACGGGAGGCACCAGGAGGTGGGCCCTTCTAGCCGAGCTGTGTGGCATCCGTTCTTCCTTGGCATATGGAACTGGCCAGCTGAAGAATCATTAGAGGAGCGATGACCACTTCCAGGCCAAACCTCCTGAGGTCAACTGAGAGAGCTATCATGCTGGGAAGGAAGAAGTCAGCTTCCACATGTAACAGGAAGAGAGGTAACTGTGGCTCATAGAGCCGGAGTCAGTCTGTCCTGGTTGCTGCAGTGGGAGTGGTGGGAGTGGCAGAAGCAATAGCAGCAGTGCAATAAAGTCGACCGCTGGGGGTCCTAAGCCTGAACGGAGATCAGCTACACAGTCTAGAGGGAAGCATTTAAGCAGCAGAGAGCTGGTAGAGTAGAAGAGGAGGTCCAGGGCCATAGAGGCAGACTGCCTTTAACAAAATTTTATTGAGTGCCTGTTGTATGCCAAGCATAGTTTGAAGTCTGGTTCCAACATGTTTAGTTGTCCCATTTGGGAGACGCTAAGATTACTTAGTTGGTTCAAATAGTGGCAACCTGATCCATACACCCAACAAACTGTTATGTAATGATTTAAGCCTGGGAGTGGGCTAACTCATTCCTTTAAAAGGCGATCCTGGGAAGCCCAGGTGGCTCAGTCGTTAAGAGTCTGCCTTTGGCTCAGGGTCCTGGGATCGAATGCCGCATCAGGCTCCGAGCTCAGCAAGGAGTCTGCTTCTCCCTCTGCCTCTGCACCTCCCCCCTGCTTGTGTTCGTTCTCTCTTGTTCTTTCTCTCTCAAATGAATAAATAAAAAGTTCTGCCAGAGCAAGATGGTACCTTGGCATGTGTGGTCACTTGGCTAACAGTAGGGACGTTAAAAAAAAACATAACCGTGGTATCATTTTGCATATAATAGAATAAATAATCCTTCATAATATCATACAATCCACAGACAAATTCCTGATTGTATAAAAAATGTCTTGTTTCATTTTAGATTTGGTTTGCTAGAATCAGGTGCCATCAACACATTGCATTTGGTTGGTAGGAGTTTTAAGTCTCTCTTTGCTCTAATTTTTTTTTTAAGATTTCATTTGTTTATTTGACAGAGACACAGTGAGGGAGGGAACGCAAGGAGGGGGAGTGAGAGAGGGAGAAGCAGGCTTCCCTTGGAGCAGGGAGCCTGATGCGGGGCTCCATCTCAGGACTCTGGGATCATGACCTGAGCCAAAGGCAGACGCTCAATGATTGAGCCGCCCAGGAACCCCTCTCTTTGCTCTTTTTATTATAACAGCACTCATCCACTCCATTTCTTTATGTCATTTATTTGTTGAAGAAACCAGTCAATTTGTTTTTTAGAATTGTCCACCTACAGGATCTGGCCAATTATATCTATTGGTGTTATCTAACTGGTTCCTCTGTACTCCATATTTCCTCTAATTAGGTAGATATAGAGGGTTGATTAGATGCTTATGTTATTACTATTATTATTTGGAAAAATGATTTTTGTAGTACTGGTGTATTTCCTACTTCTTATGATTATCAGGAGGCACATATTTTTTGGCTGTCCAACTTTTTAGTGATGTGAACATTCATCAGTGGATTTAAGTGTTGGCAACTTGATCCATCAATTATATTTCCTGTCAAGGTTGCAGCAATGGTTTGATAATTGGTGATGATCATTTTCTGGATCCATTATTTCATAGACTGTGAAATGGTGATCTTCTAACTCTATCATCCTTTCTGTTGTTATTGGTAGGAAGTTTTCCCTGAGGAAAGAATTCTTCTTATCCACTACTTGGTTACCCTGAGATGAAGTTCATATAGGGAAGGCATGAAAATGCTTGATTTTTTCCTTTTATTTAACAATTTTCAAAATAATGGGTAGGTATCCTAGCACACTCTAAAGGTGAGAATGGGAGCATTTTTTGAAGTACAGTTATTATACAATGTTCTATTAGTTTCAGGTGTAAAACATAGTGATTCATCTATTCTATACGTTTCTTAGTGCTCTCCACATTTCATGTCATCACCATACAATGTTATTACAATATTATTGATTATATTCCCTGTGCATCTCTGTGACTTACCTATTTTATAATTGGAAGTTTGTGAAACTCTTTTGAATTCATGGCTTTTTAAATAATCACTATTTTTTAATCCATTGAAATAATATTTTTTTAGTTTTTAAAATAAAATTCTTTTAAGTAACCTCTATACCCAACGTGGGACTAGAACTCATGACCCTAAGGTCATGAGTCATGTGCTCCACTGACTGACCCAGCCAGGTGTCCCAAAGTCACTGGTTTTTTGATGCTCAAATCTTGTCATTTTTTGGCCAATGGGAGCTCTTTAAAGTTGATTTTTGACTTATTTTGATAGATCTTATTAGTGTTTGATAGCTTCCTTGCTTATTGGCAAAACAGGATGTTACAGACCCATCTTGAACATTTATTGCTCTAACCTAGGATCGGTTATTTCACCAAGGAGACTTGGCTCTTTGGGAGAAAACACTATTTAGACACCACTACCTGTATTTTGGGATGCTTATTGCTACTGGATTGCCCTTATTTCTGGGCCTTTCCAGTGAGCAGAACTAGGAACTATGTGGTTTTTAGAAAGACAAAAATGAATCATGAGTTTATACTGATGTTTCCAATTCAAATGAAAGATTATAGGGCTTTCAATTAGTTCCTTTGATTTTTTAAAATTCATCTCTCTTTGCTATTTTTTCCATGGTATTATATATGTGAATGTGTAGGCATACATGTATATTTCAAAATTATAATACCAATATTACTGCAGTGTGACTAATGAATACAATTTCCTTCAAAATTTATCCTGTTTGGGTTTCATTTAGCATCTTAGATCTGTAAATTCATGTCTTTGCCGTATTTCGGGGAAATTTAGCCATTATTCATCAGATATTCTTTATGCCACATTTTCTCTCTTTCTTCTCCTTCTAGAGCTCCATTTACATTTGTATTAGATTTTTAAAGGCATTTTAAAAATTTCAGCCAAGGAATGATACATGCTATGGACTAATCTTTACATTTCCCCCACTTGGATTTTCAAAGAATACCACCATTTCAACCCCCAGTGAACATGGCACTTGTTTCTTTCTTCTCCCTTCTCTTTCTAATCTATTCCAGATTTTCTAGTATTTTCTTCAGTAATGATGCTTTCTCCTGAAACTCAGGTCTGCTGTCTGTCTTCAGAATAGCTAAAGACTCACTTAGGAGCACTGTACATTTAGATGTCAAGCTTTTCCACTGTTTAGATTCTTCAAATTTTTTAAGCAGTAATTCTCTCACAGATAAAGCTTCTGTTCTCACAGATGAATAGGTCTTATTTTCTAAAGAATATGTGATTGATTTACAGGTTTTAAGGAGAATTTCAGCCAAAGCCTCAGGATCTGCCTGTTCATCTTCCAAAAGTATTAATCCCTGAAAAAAGGCATCCACTGACAGGATGCACTTTCCACAAGCTCAGTTTTAGCCAATCACACACCGCTTGCCCAGCTCCTGATGATAACAACATTGGGCCTCCATGGTTTGGGGCCAGGCTTTGCCCAGGCTCTCAAAGGTTTGCAGTGGAGATTCCACCTAGAGTTCTTTTTTCTTCTCATCCCATCTTTATTTTTGGTTGTCCCAGTGCCAGTGCTTTCGGGTGAGTTCTTCTTGGTAAGAGAGGTATGACAATGTCAGAAAACTACTAGAATCGTTTTTCGTTGATGGCCTTCAGAACATCTGCTACACAGCTGATTGCTGTGATCTTGTCTTTAAGATTCTCTTTGTAACACTCCTTCAGAGCAGCTTGGAGAATTTCACTTGTGCTGGCTTGGTTGGGCACAGGCTTTTCCAGCTCTGTCCTACAAGCTGTCACCACAGAGGCAATGGCTTTTTTTTTTTTTTTAAAGATTTTATTTATTTATTTGACAGAGAGAGAGATCACAAGTAGGCAGAGAGGCAGGCAGAGAGAGAGGAGGAAGCAGGCTCCCTGCTGAGCAGAGAGCCCAATGATGTGGGGCTTGATCCCAGGACCCTGAGACCATGACCTGAGCCGAAGGCAGAGGCTTTAACCCACTGAGCCACCCAGGCGCCCGAGGCAATGACTTTTAATAGCTCTTCCTTTCCCACCCATGTTCTTCCTGCTAGGCCTTGCAGTCGTGTGGTCGGTATCATTCCCAGATATGGAGGTACCAGGGACTGAGCCTGCAGAGCTTTCTGGGTAATGGCAGTCAACTCCTATAGGTGTAACTGAATGGCACCAAAGGAACTAGGCACATTTTCCTATCGCACTTCAATCCCTAAGTTATTCTCTTTTTCTGATTTTTCCTTAACATCAATTTCATGCATGCCTAGAAAGGCAGCAGCTTCTTTGGTATGGTTCTTCAGGGCTTTATTGTCCAGTAGCATCCACAGGCCCCTGAGTTCTATTCATTAAGAAAAAGAAAACCCTTTACTATCTATACTTCTGATTTGATCATGCCTGTTTATTTATTTATTTATTTTTTTAAAAGATTTTATTTATTTGACAGAGAGAAATACAGCCAAAGAGGGAACACAAGCAGAGGGAGTAAAAGAGGGAGAAGCAGGCCCCCCGCCGAGCAGGGAGCCCGATGTGGGACTCAATCCCGGAACTCCGGGATCATGACCTGAGCTGAAGGCAGTCGCTTAACCAACTGAGCCACCCAGGCACCCTGATCATGCCTGTTAAACTGTCTTCAAGCCTACTGATTTTTTTCCTCTGTCAAACGTATTCTGTTAAGCCCATCTAGGGATTTTTAAAATTTCAGATATTGTATTTTTAGTTTTAGAATTTGCATCTGTTTCTTTTTCATAGTTTGTATTTCTCTGCTGAGATCTCCTATCTTCTCTGCCCTTTATTTCATTGGACCTAGTGATAATAGTTGCTTTAAAGGTCTTTTTTTTTTTTTTTAAGATTTTATTTATTTGACAGCGAAAAGCACAGCCAGAGAGGGAACACAAGCAGCGGGAGTGAGAAAGGGAGAAGCAGGCTTCCCGCCGAGCAGGGAGCCCGATGTGGGGCTTGATCCCGGGTCTCCGGGTTCATGACCTGAGCCGAAGGCAGTCGCTTAACCAACTGAGCCACCCAGGCGCCCCTAAAGGTGGCTCAGTTGGTTAAGCGACTGCCTTCGGCTCAGGTCATGATCCCGGAGACCCGGGATCGAGTTTCACATCGGGCTCCCTGCTGGGCGGGAAGCCTGCTTCTCCCTCTCTTACTCCCCCTGCTTGTGTTCCCTCTCTGGCTGTGTTTCTCTCTGTCAAATAAATAAAAAATCTTTAAAAAGATTTAAATAAATAAAGAAAGAAAGAAGGAAAAGAAAGAAAGAAAGAAAAAAAGAAAGAAAGAAAGAAAGAAAGAAAGAAAGAAAGAAAGAAAGAAAGAAAGAAAGGTCTTACCTAATAACCTCAACATCAGGGTCATGTTGGAGTGAGTCTCTAGTGTTTGTATTTTCCCTTGAGAATGGGTCATATTTTTCCTGGCTGGCATGTTTTCTGTTGTATATTCTGCCATTGTTCTCATATATGTACATGCTGTATGTTTTCTTTTCCTGGATACTTTTAGGATTTTCCTATTATAACTGGTTCCTGGATACTTTTAGGATTTTCCTATTATAACTGGTTTTCAGTCATTGGATTTTGATGTGCTGTGGTCTAGTTTTCATCGTATATATCCTCTTTCAGATTCGTTGGGCCTTTCATTTTCTTTCTTTTTTAAAAAATTAACAGATAATGTATTATTTGCTTCAGGGGTACAGATCTGTGAATCACCAGTCTTACACAGTTCACAGCACTCACCATAGCACATACCCTCCCCAATGTCCATAACCCAGTCACCCTATCCCTTCCCCCACCCCACCCCTCAGTTTGTTTCCTGAGATTAAGAGACTCTTATGGTTTGTCTCTTTCCCCGGTCCCATCTTGTTTCATTTTTTTCCCTCCCTACCCCCCCATGACCCTCGCCCTGGCTCTCAAATTCCTCATATCAGAAAGATAATATGATAATTGTCTTTCTCTGACTTATTTCTCTCAGCATAATACCCTCCAGTTCCATCCATGTCGTTGCAAATGGCAGGATCTTGTTCTTTTTGATGGCTGCATAGTAATTCCATTGAATTTTTGTATCTGTGTTCATCAAGGATCTTGGTTTGTAATTCTCCTTTTTAATGAGGTCATTGTCTGGTTTTGGCATCAAGGTGATGTTGGGCCTTTGTTTTATTTTTTTAAGATTTTATTTATTTATTTGACAGAGAGAGAGAGTGCACAAGCAGGGGGAGCAGCAGAGGGAGAAGCAGGCTCCCTGCTAATCAGGGAGCCTGATGCGGGACTCAATCCCAGGACCCTGGGATCATGACCTGAGCTGCAGGCAGACACCCAAGTGACTGAACTACCCAGGTACCCCTCTTTGAGACTTTTCATATGTGGTTTAGAGTTTCTATTAAATTTGGGAAAATTGTGGCCATTTTTCCCCTAAGATAATTTTTCTCCTTTATTGTTTTCTCCTTCTGTTATTCTTTTTTTAAAAAGATTTTAGTTATTTACTTGGCAGAGAGAGAGATCACAAGTAGGCAGAGAGGCAGGCAGAGAGAGAGGAGGAAGCAGGCTCCCTGCCAAGCAGAGAGCCCTATGTGGGCCTCGATCCCAGGACCTGGGGATCATGACCTGAGCTGAAGGCAGAGGCTTAACCCACTGAGCCACCCAGGTGCCCTGTCCTTCTGTTATTCTAAATAACATGTATATCTAACTATATGATTCTATAGGCCAAAATCTGTGTTCGGTTCTTTAAAGATTTTTTATTTTTTAAGCCCAGTGTGGGGCTTGAACTCATGACCCTGAGATTAAGAGTTGCATGGTCTTCTGACTGAGCCAGCCCGGTGCTCCCATTCATTTCTTTTTAGTCTATTTTCTCTCTGTATTTCAATCTGGATAGTTTTTATTGCTGTTTTCAAGTTCACTGATCTTCTGAACATTCCATTTTGTTCTTTTCATTATCTTCCCATTTTTCTCCTCATTATATTCATTTTTTATAAACAATATTTGATCATACTTAAGAACTGTTTCAGAGTTCTTGACTGCTAATTCCTTGTCTCTGTCATTTCATTTCTTTTTTCTTTCTTTTGTTAAAGATTTTGTTTATTTGTCTCAGAGAGAGAGTGTGTGCATAAGCAAGGGGAGCAGCAGAGGGAGGGGAAGAAGCACATTCTCCAGTGAGCAAGGAGCCCAGTTCGGGACTCCATCCCAGGACCCTGGGATCACAGCTGAGCCAAAGGCAGACGCCCAACCGGCAGAGCTAGCCAGGTGTCCTGTCTCTGTCATTTCTGAGTCTGCGTCTATTTCTGTTATTTTCCTGCTGCTTGGCATGTTTGGTATTTTTGGATGAATTGCTTGACATTGGGATTTTTATGTTGTTGAATGCTAGATTTTGTGTATTCTTTAAAAGTGTTTTGGACTAGGGTGCCTGGATGGCTCAGTGGTTAATCCTCTGCCTTCAGCTCAGGTCATGATCCTGGAGTCCCAGGATCAAGCCCTGCATCGGGCTCCCTGCATGGTGGAAAGCCTGCTTTTCCCTCTCTCACTCCCCCTGCCTGTGTTCCCTCTCTGTGTTTCTGTCTGTCAAATAAATAAATAACATCTTCTAAAAAAGGCACTATCCCCACATATATTATAAATAAAATCTTTAAAAAAGTGCTTGGACTTTGTTCTCTCATGCAGTTAATTTGCTTGTATATCAACTCAATCTTTTCAAGGCTTGTTTTTTTTAAAAATGTGTTTGAGTACAGTTGGCACACAATGTTGCATTTGTTTCGAGTGTACAGCATAATGATTCAGCTTCTCTATACGTTACGCTGTGCTCGTCGTGAGTGTAGCCACCATCTGTCACCACACAATGCTATTACAGTACCATTGACTGTATTCCTGTGCTGTGCCTTTCATTCCTGTGACTTATTTATTCTGTAACTGGAAGCCTCTATCTAGCCTTCACCCATTTTGCCCGTCTTCCTATCCTTCTCCCCTCTAGTCAAGGCTTGTTTTTAAGTTTTTTTAGAGAGACTTAAAAATAGCATTTATTCTAGGGCTAATTTACATTTATTATTAAAGGGTTACCTTTATAGATTCTCTGCTTGTTCTTGAAAAGGGCAGTTATGAGTTTTCGCTTTGGATTTTCAGAAATCAAAATGATTTTTCAACCTGTATGAACTCTGGAAATTCTTCAGCTTTTCGTTACTGGTCATTCTTATCGTTTCTCCCAGTGGAGAATTCTGAAGCTGTGGGATTTTTGTTTGTTTATTCGTGTTTTTTTCTTTTTTCTTTCTTTTTTTTTTTTTTTTTTTTTTTTTTTTTTTTTTTTTTTTTTTTTTTTTTTTTTTTTTTTTTTTTTTTTTTTTTTTTTTTTTTTTTTTTTTTTTTTTTTTTGAGTATAATTCCCTCTTGCAACTGCTTCAACCTCCCGGAGCTCTGATCTTTGTCTCTTTTAGTCAGCAAGCCCTCCATGTCCTGCTTGTATCCTCCTTGCCCCATTCCCCACTGTGGTCTGCAGAGTGTCTCCTAGGAATAAATCTAGGGTAATTGTGGGACCTTTTTTTTTTTTTTTAAGATTTTATATTTATTTGACAGAGAGAGAGACAGCGAGAGAGGGAACACAAACCAGGAGAGTGGGAGAGGGAGAAGCAGGTTTCCCATTGGGCAGGGAGCCCAATGTGGGGCTCGATCCCAGGACCTCAAGATTATGGCCTGAGCCAAAGGCAGATACTCAATGACTGAGCCACCCATGTACCCCGTAATTGTGGGACTTAACTTTGTATCCCCTTTCTCTTCTTGTGGGGATCACAGTCTTGTGCTGTGACTAACGCTTTGTTTCATTTATTTTGCACAACTTGCTAAATGTTCACAGCAAGAGGAATTATTTAGTCCTAGTTATTCCATCATAGCTGGAAGAACAACTCAGCACCATTTTTTTAAAACGATTTATTTATTAGAGAGAGACCATGGAACCCGATGTGGAGCTCAGTCCCAGAACCCTAAGATCATGCCCTGAGCTGAAACCAAGTCAGTCACTCTGCTGACTGAGCCACCCAGGCGCCCCCACCACTGTTTTTAAGATGTGATCGTGTTGTTATGGTTTACTGAAGAGACTCCATCCACACAGAGTATGATGTGAATGTCTGGAGTTGTGCAGTACAGCTGCCCTACATTTCATCCGGTCCATTCTTCTAACTGCTGCCTGGCATGTAATATTTATATCCACCACCCATGTCTGGCCTCTCTCCTGGTTGAAGACCCTCTCCATCAGTGGATTAAAGTATGGCAGATTCTTCTCAAGCATCTCTGTGAGGTTACTCATACAAGGTCATAAAACTGGTTCATTTTCAAAAGTCGTGTAAAGCTAGTTGTTAAACACAGTATTATATATTAAATTGTCCATAATTATAATTAGGATAAGTTATAGCAAAATCAAAGGTAAGAAATACTCAAAACTCATCACTTCATAATAATTTCACTACATCATATGGTTATCTTTGTTCTGAAAGTCATTTATGTCGACTCTGTTTGTATTGTAGAAGTACTGTATGATGGCATGCTTATTTCTTCCCAACTTCATGTTCAGTGACATCCCATTCATAGCAAAAATCATCAAATGCCACAAATTAGGGCTTGATTTACTGCAGGAGTCAGCAAAGTGGCTGCCCAGCCCACTTGCTGTGTTTGCCCATTGTTTACATAATGTGTCTGACCGCTTTTATGCTATAGTAGCAGAGATTGTAGGGCTCACAAAATCTAAATATTTACTCACTGGCCCTTTGCAGAAAAAGGGTGATGGCTCCTGGTTTGTTGTTCTCTTGATTGTCTAGACTTAGGAAAATGATGAAGACAATGTTAGCATTACAATTAAGTTTGAAAGTATATTGGGTCTGTAGTTGTTATGTTGTAAATAGCACAGAATTTTGAGGCACTCTTCCTCCAGCATATGAAAACTATTACCTGATTCAGCGAGGAAATTGCACCCCAGGTTTCTGTTTTTTAATCTTCAGTTTCTTAAAAACCCATTTCACTGATTTCTTCCTTTACATGTATTATTTTCTTCCTTCTATTTTTCTTTGGGTACACTGTCTTGTTCTTTTTCCATGTCTTGATGTAAGTGCTTAGTTTATTTTAAATTTTTATTTCTGGGGTGCCTGGGTGGTTCATTCGTTAAGCATCTGCTTTCAGTTCAGGTCACGATCCCAGAGTCCCAGGATCGAGCCCCACATCGGGCTCCCTGCTTGGTGGGAAGCCTGCTTCTCCCTCTCTCACTCCTCCTGCTTGTGTTCCTTCTCTCGCTGTGTTTCTCTCTGTCAAATAAATAAATAAAATCTTTAAAGAAAAATAAACAAAATTTTTATTTCCTTTTTTAAGATTTATTTGAGAGAGAGAGACAGACAGTGTGAGCAGGGGGAGGGAAAAAGGAAGAGGGAGAGAATCTCAAGCAGACTCCCCACTGAGTGTGGAGCCCAATGTGGGCTGGATCTCAGGACCCCAAGATCATGAGCTGCGATGAAATCAAGAGTTGCATGCTCAACTGACTGAGCTGCTCAGGTGCCCCTAGAATTTTTGTATCCTGATAAATACACTGAAAGCCTTAAAGTTCTGTGCTTCACAAATTTTTGAAATGTGATGTTTTAGTTGCCCTTGTGTTCTAAGAATTTCATAATTGTATTTATGATTAACCTTTTTAACCCAATATTTTTTTAAAGATTTTAGTTATTTATTTATTTATTTATTTATTTGACAGAAAGAGAGAGAGATCACAAGTAGGCAGAGAGGCAGGCGGAGAGAGAAGAGGAAGCAGGCTCCCTGCTGAGCAGAGTGCCTGACGTGGGCCTCGATCCCAGGACCTTGAGATCATGCCCTGAGCTGAAGGCAGAGGCTTTAATGCACTGAGCCACCCAATATTTTTATAGTTTTATAGATCTATAGTAATATGTCACTTTACAAACATATAAGAGTACTTTTTTCTCTTTCATAGCTCTCAGATTCGTTTTCTAATTTACTGGAGATATTTTTAACTGGCTGCTTAGTTTTATTTTTCTGGAATTAGCAAACTGCACTTTTTGAATGGACTCAGACCACGGAGACAAGGTTAGATTAAAGTATAGTGATCCTATGTTTTTTGGCCAGGTAATCTGAGCTGAAAAGATTTAGCACTTAAAAGCTGAGATCTTGATTAGTTAGAGGTAAACTTGAATTGAATTCCCCCATCCTTACCATGTGATGTTCCTAAGGATGAATAATGGTAATAACTTCTATGTGCTCTTTACCTCATTGTTGATAAAAAAAATGTTGATTAAAAAATGCACCTTTTACTGCAGTTTTCCCAACAGCCTGGTGAGGTAGATGGGAAAGTCGTTTAACCTCTGACTTCATCTGTCAGATAGCATTAAAAATATTTCCAGACCACTGTGGATTGCTGTGAGGATTAATTAATTAGAGCCAATAATCCTTTCTCTCACTTCCTCAATGGGTTGTGGTGCTGCTCTGGTGCGATAATAGATATGAAGACACAAAGGCATACTGCCATCTGAGCAACTATTTTGGTAGTAGGAAACAGTCACTTGTTTCTACTCCCGTGTTCTTCCTTGCATAGGGCACATTGGGAAGAGGCTGGAAAAAGATACCATAAGTGAGCACCAGCTCTGTGGCAGGTACCTGATGTATGTGCATCAATTCATTAGATACCAAGAGGCCTCACTGGCATCAGGGGCATCTTGGGTGTACAAATTGTGCAGTTGCATGGAGCCTTCACTCCCTGAAGGGCACCATACTTGTTTTAATGCTTTGCTATCTATTGTCTTCTAAAAATTCATGCTAATGTTATCTTTGACCTGTATTTTATAACTGAAGTCTGATGAGACCATGAAGCATGCATGTGCTCGGGTCTATAGGCATGGAGGGTAATGTGGGTATGAATAGGCCTTCTGTGTAGTCTGGGGCACATGGGACCTGAAAGTAGTCAGGCTAGTAACTGGGTCCTGATTGGTGCTGTGGGTGGTGTGTGGAAGGAGCCATAGCTGCAGGAGGGAGTCGGGATTCCTCACTGGGGAAGTAGTGGGGCTCACAGTGGGGGATGAGCTTGCCTGGCTGTCCTGGAGCTCAGTACTATGGGATTTACACAAATATTAACTCTCCAACCTGAGTGCTGGGACAAGAACTGCTTGCACTGGGGCATTAAACTTGGACAGTAAATTATTACGAAATTAAAGGACCCACATGGAATTGTAATAATGCATATATAAAGGAGCTATGAGAATTCTTCACAGTTTAGAATCTCTGATTTTAAAAACAGATGCAACTGCAAAGCAAATACCCACTGGTTTAGAAAGATAAATGTAAAGATCATCCGATTCAACAGAAAATAACACTGTTTTCATATTGGGCTTCGAATGAACCAATTATTAATAAGGAAGATGATTTTTAAATTAATTTTCCTGTAACTGGATATACAGCAATAGTATGCCTAGATAGGAGAAGCCACTTTCAGTTTGTTGTGTAATCACCACAAGTTCTGGAAAGTGTCAGGGGAAAAATGAAAATACTGTTGTATAAATGCATATTTAAAATTAAGTTCAGATATGGAACTATTTAGTATGATGTGTTAAACCTTTTTAGAATAATTGTTCCTTGTGAATCATCAACTCTAGATGTGTTAAAATTTATATATTTATCCCCATGTTGCCACAGGCCATAAAATACCCTTATCAGCTCCAGTAATGGTTGCATCAGCAGGAAGATCCTTCTCTAAATTTGAAATCATCAAAAGTTATTTGCCATCTTGTATTTGCCAATAAAGACTGATGGTAATTTCAGTTATGTGGAGTGAAAAAGAATTTTCTAGAAGTATAAATTTTGATGACCTAATGAACAAATTTCTAGAAAACTCAGCCAGAAAAGTCTTGTGCTTAACCAAGGTATCAAATTAATAAAATATTTGTATTTATTGTATTATATAATATTATGACACCAAAAACATTTTTTGGTAGTTTGTAAATTTATGTTGTCAATCACAGTGGTGGACAGAATAGTGTCCTCTCCTTCAACAACCATACCGAAGATGTTCCTGTCCTAATCCCTAGAACCTTGTGACTGTGTTATGCTACAGGGCAAATAAGACTTTGTGGTAGTGATTAATTTCAGGGCCTTGAGATGGGACGATCATCCTGGATTATCCAGGTAGACCCAGTATCATCGCAAGGGTCCTTATAAAGAAAAGACGGAGGAGGGAGTATGCAAGAAGAACATGTGGTGAGGGAAGCAGAGGTGAGAGATATGAGAGAGGACAGGGAGAATGAGAGAGATTTGAAGATGCTATGCTGCTGGCTTTGAAAATGGCAGAAGGGCTGACCAACCAAAGAAATCCTCTAGTAGTTTGAAAAGGCAGAGAAATAAATTCTTTCCTAGAGCCTTCAGAAGGAATGTAACCCTGGTGATATTTAGATTATTGGAGGTAATACATTTGTGTTACTTTGACCTACTAAATTTGTGGTAATTTTTTACAGCAGTATTAAATCAATATACCATTTATCATTATTGCCCCTGTTACATTTTATAAATATGAAATACTTTTTTTTTTGTTTCAAGTTTTTATTTAAATTCACGTACAGTGCAATATTGGTTTCAGGAGTAGAATTCAATGATTCATCACTTACATACAACACCTTGCTCATCACAGGTGCCCTCCTTAATACCCGTCATGTATTTAACCTACCCTCTACCCACATCCCTCCAGCAACCCTCAGTTTATTCTCTGTTGTTAAGAGTCTCATGGTTTGGGACACCCGGGTGTCTCAGTCAGTCAGACATCTGACTCTTGATTTTGACTCAGGTCATTAGATTGAGCCCCATGTTGGGCTCGGTGCTCAGCGCGGAGTCAGCTTGTCACTGTCCCTCGGCTCCTCAGCCTGTTCTCTCTCTCTCTCAAAAGCAAGGGGCTTGCATTTTCATTTCTCACTGGGCCCCACAAGTGACTTACCTAGCCCTGTTTTTGGGACACTTGGGGGGAACTGTACAGTAAGGGGTTTGAAGCTCAGGAGGGTGGTCTGGCCTCAGCATCAAGACTATCAAACTGTCAGCATGTTAGTTTTAACCTTGAAAACAGATGAAACCACCCCAAACGAGTGAAAAAAGTGGTGATCCTGGGCTCATCCATTCTAAAGTACATGTAAACACAGAGGTTGCTTGCTTGTTTCCTTCCTTTACTTTTGGTCATTTCCTGATCTACAGATAGGGATAATGTTTTATATATACTTTTCATATACTGGTCCTTTTACTTCTGTGAGATAATTTCCTAGGAGTGGCTCAAGGATATGCATTTCAAAAATGAAATAATAATTTTCATTTCCGGTAGCAATGGATGGAACTACTCACTATTACTCTGATTTGCATTTCTTCAACTGCTGGTGAGCATCTTCAATATTTACCAACCATTTGGATTTGTTCTGCTGTGCATTGCTTGTTTTCCTATATGCTTTCTCTCCTTCTATGCCTGTCTCTCTATTATTTTAAAAAGAATATCTACATTCTGGTCAATACTTGTATTGTCAGTTATTTTAATTTTAGCCTTTCTAGTGGGCTGTGAAGTGGTATGTGATTATAGTTTTTGTTTGCATTTCTGTGATGACTAATGACATTGAGCACCTTTTCATGTGCTTAGTGGCCATTTATATATCTTCTCTTGTTAATGTCTTTTGAAGTTCTTTGATCACTTAAAAAATGTAGATATTCTTTTACTCTCCTGTTTAAAATATATATGTATGAAGATGTATATGTATATTTAGTATATAACTTATATATTAAATTTGTTCAGGATATATTTTACTATATAAAATCTTATTTTTTTCCATTGTGGTAATATCTATATTGTGGTATGTGTGTGTATATATATATATATATATATATATATATATATATTTTAAAGACTTTATTTATTTATTTATTTGACAGAGTGAGAGAGAGAGAAAGAGAGAGAGCGCGTGAGCACATACAAACAGAGGGAGTGGAAAAGGGAGACGTAGGCTCCCTGCTCGAAGGCTTGATCCCAGGACCCTGAGATCATTTCCTGAGCTGAAGACAGACATTTAATTGACTGAGCCACCCAGGTGCCCCTATATTGTGTTATATATTTAGGATATATTTTACTATGTGAAATCTTTTTTTTTCTGCTGAGGTGTAATATATCTAACATAGAATTTACCGTTTATTTTTTAAATGTACTGAAGGCATTTTTTAAAAGATTTTATTTATTTATTTGACAGAGAGAAACACAGCTAGAGAGGGAACACAAGCAGAGGGACTGAGAAAGGGAGAAGCAGGTTTCCCGCCGAGCAAGAAGCCTGATGTGGGGCTCAATCTAAATATTTGATGCACCTAGAATTTATTTTTATACATGGTGTGATGGAGGGCACAAACTCCATTTTCTAACAAGTGGAGTGCCCCAATATATGTGCCAGTGCATACATTAGGTAATGTATCCTTTTCCCATTGAATTAAAATATTGCCTTTGTCTTAAACTTTCATAAATACAGGGATCTATTTTGGGGCACTTTGTTACACTGATCTAGTTGTCTATTTCTATGCCAACATCATATTATTTAGTTAAAGTTTGATATCTGGGCGCCTGGGTGGCTCAGTTGGTTAAGCGACTGCCTTCGGCTCAGGTCATGATCCCAGAGACCCGGGATCGAGTCCCACGTCAGGCTTCCTGCTTGGCAGGAAGCCTGCTTCTCCCTCTCTCACTCCCCCTGCTTGTGTTCCCTCTCTGGCTCTATTTCTCTCTGTCAAATAAATAAAATCTTTAAAAAAATAAAGTTTGATATCTAATAAATCAAATTCTACCTCCTCATTCTCCGTGTAATACCCATTAGAACCCCAATAGTTTTGTGTGTTTTTAATTGAATAATATTAAAATCCACATCAGAATATACATGTTTGAAAATATCCAGGATAATTATGAAGGAGAATGAGGAGGTAGAATTTGACTTATTAGATATCAAACTTTATTTTTTTAAAGATTTTATTTATTTATTTGACAGAGAGAAACACAGCCGGAGAGGGAACACAAGCAGGGGGAGTGAGAGAGGGAGAAGCAGGCTTCCTGCCGAGCAGGGAGCCTGATGTGGACTCGATCCTGGGTCTCTGGGATCATGACCTGAGCCGAAGGCAGTCGCTTAACCAACTGAGCCACCCAGGCGCCCCTCATTTATTCACTTTGATTATGAGTAGCATTTCTGTGTACTTAAGGTACTACAAGTTATTTATCCATTCACCTGCTGATGGACATTTGGTTAATATGAATGAAGTTGCTGTGAACAACCTTTCACAAGGTTTTAAAAACATGGATATATGTTTACATTTCTCTTTGGTAACTACCTAGTTGTGAAAGTTCCTCTACATGTATGCTTAATTTTATAAGAAACTACCAAACTTAAAAAAATTGGTTTATACCATTTTTACACTCTCACCAGCAATGTAGGAGAATTTTATTTGTTCTGCATCCAGGTCAACATTTCATATTGTCAGTCTTTTTAATTTTAGACATTTTTAGTGTGTATGAAGTAGTATCTCATTGTATTTTTTAAAATTAATTTATTTGAGAGAAAGAGTGAGAGAGAGTGCATGCTGGGGAGTGGGAGGGGGCAGAGGGAGAGAAACTCAAGCAGACTCCATGCTGAGTGCAGAGTTGATGTGGGGCTTGATCCCTTGACCCTGAGTTCATGAGCTGAGCCAAAATCCAGAGTTGGACCTTTAACTGACTGATCCACCCAAGTGCCCCTCTCATTGTGTGGGGTTTTTTTTCATTGTGGTTTTAAATTGCATTTCCCTGATGACTACTGCTGTTGAACACCTTTTTTAAAAAAGATTTTATTTATCCATTTATTTGACACAGAGGGAGACAGAGAGAGCACAAACAGGGGCAGTTGCAGGCAGAGGGAGAGGGAGAAGCAGGCTCCCTGCTGAGCAGGGGGCCCAATGTGGGGCTCCATCCCAGAACCCTGAGATCATGATGGGAGCCTAAGGCAGCCGCCTAACCGACTGAGCCACTCGTGTGCCTCTGAACACTTTTTCATGTACATATTGGCCATCTGTTGTTCTTCCTTGGGAAGTGTTCAAATCTTTTGTTAATTTTTTTAAGTTGAGTTATTTGTGCTTTAATTATTGATTTGTTAGAGTATTTTTGTCAGTGCTTCCTTAGTTGTATGCATTAAGAATATTTTTACCCATCCTGGGAGGGTTTGTTTTCCTAACTAGGGACTTAGGAGAATAGATGTCTATAATTTTCAATGACTTTCAATTTATCATTATTTTCTTTGTTGCTTTATTGCCTTTTGTATTCTTGTTAAGGAATCTTTACATACTTCAAAGTTGTGAAGATACACACCCATTTTTTTTCCTAGCAGCAGTATAGATTTAGCGTTTATATTCAGGTCTATGATCCATCTCAAATGAATTTTTAAAGTTATTTATGCACCATAGATTCAGCATTTCAACATGGACAATTCAGTATATTCACAAGGTTATTCAAGCATCATCACTAATTCCAGAACGTTTCATCTCCACTCACAAAAGAAACCCTGTACGCGTTAGCAGTCAGTCTTCATTCTCCCTTCTCCTCAGCATTTGGCAACTGCTAATCTATTTTCTGTATCTGTGGATTTGCCTATTTTGATATTTCATATGAATATGATCATGGAACATATGGCCTTTTGTGTCTGCTTCTTTTAGCATAATGTTTTCAAAGTTCACCTATATTTTAGCATGTACCAGTACTTGATTCCTTTTTATGGCCGACTAATACTATATTTTATGGGCATACCTCATTTTGTTGAGCCATTAGTTAATGGACATTTATGCCGTTTCCACTTTTTAGCTAATATGAATAATGCTGCTATGAATATTTTTGTACAAGTTTCTGTATACACATATTTTCCATTCTTTTGGGTGTATACTTAGGTGCACAATGGCTGGATCATTTGGTAACTCCATGTTCAACCTCTCTTCTTTGTGTTGCCATGGTGCCTTTATCAAGTATCAAAAAATTTTGTGTGCGTGGGTTTATTTCTGGGCTCTATATTCGATTCTGTGTTTTTACTTAAAAAAAATTTTAGGCATGCTTGGGTGGCTCAGTTGGTTAAATGTCTGCCTTCCACTCAGCTCATGATCCCAGGGTCCTGGGATCAACCTCCACATTGGGCTCTCTGCTCTGCGGGGAGCCTGCTTCTTCCTCTCCCTCCATTGCTCCCCCTGCGTGTGCTCTCTCTGTGAAATAAATAAATATAATCTTAAAAATATATTTTTATTAAGTAAATTCTACCCCCAACATGGGGCTCAATTTCATAACCCTGTGATCAGAAGTGTCATGCTCTACCAACTGAGCCAGCCAGGCACCCCAGTCCTCTGTTTTGATTTATAGATTCTATGCCAGTAGCACAGTGTCTTGATTATTGTAGTTTTATTTTTTAATTTTTTATTTTTTTAAAAGATTTTATTTATTTATTTGACAGAGACACAGCGAGAGAGGGAACACAAGCAGGGGGAGTGAGAGAGGGAGAAGCAGCAGGCTTCCCGCCGAGCAGGGAGCCCGATGTGGGGCTCGATCCTGGGTCTCCAGGATCATGACCTGAGCCAAAGGCAGTCGCTTAACCAACTGAGCCACCCAGGCGCCCCTGTAGTTTTATTTTTTAAAAGATTTTACTTATTTATTTGTCAGATGTCAGAGAGAGAGAAAGAGAGAGCAGGAGCAGGGGAAAGGGCAGAGGGAGAAGAAAGTTCCCCACTAAGCAAGGAGCCAGACCGGGACTCAATCCCAGGACCCTGGGGTTATGACCTGAGCCGAAGGCAATGCTTTACTGACTGAAACAGTCAGGCATCCCGATTATTGTAGTTTTAAAGTGAATATTAAAATCAGGTTGTGTGTGTTTTTTCCACTTTGCCCTTTTATTTCAAGATTGTTTTGGCTTTTTTTTTTTTTTAGCTGCAGATAACCTTTTTTTCCCACTCTTTATTACATTCAGTTAGCCACTGTATAGTACATCATTAGTTTTTCATGTAGTGTTCAATGGTGCCCAGTGCTCATCAGAAAATGTGTCCTTCCTAATGTCCATCACCCTGTGACCTCATCCCCCCACTCCCATAAAACCTTCAGTTTGTTTCTGAGTTCATAGTCTCTCATGGTTCATCTCCCTCTCCAATTTCTCCCCCTTCAGTTTTCCATCCCTTCCCCTATGGTTCTCTGTGCTATTTCTTATATTCCACATATGAGTGAAACCAAATGATAATTGTGTTTCTCAGCTTGACTTATTTGACTATGCATAATCCCCTCCAGTCCCACCCATGTTGATGCAAATGGTAGGTATTCATTCCTTCTGATAGCTGAGTAATATTCCATTGTATATACGAACCACATCTTTTTTATCCATTCATCTGTTGAAGGGCCTCTCAGCTCCTTCCACAGCTTGACTATTGTGGACATTGCTGCTATGAACATTGGAGTACATGTGCCCTTCTTTAAACTACACCTGTATCTTTGGGGTAAATACCTAGTAGTGCAGTTGCTGGCTCATAGGGTAGTTCTCTTTTTAACATCTTGAGGAACCTTTCCAGAGTGGCTATACTAGCTTGCATTCCCACCCCAACAGTGTAAGAGGGTTCCCCTTTCTCCACATCCTTGCCAACAATTGTTGTTTCCTGTCTTGTTATTTTTGCCTTCTTAACTGGTGTGATTTCTCATTGTGGTTTTGATTTGTATCCTGCCACATTGCTGAAAGGACAGCCTGACAGCCTTTGCAGTATCCCATAGGTTCTGTACTGGTGGGTTTTCATTCTCATTAGTTTCCATGAATTGTTTAAGTTCTTCCTTAATTTCCTAGTTGACCCAGTCATTCTTTAGTAGGATGCTCTTTAACTTCCACATGTTTGAATTCCTAACAAATTTTTTCTTGTGATTGAGTTCCAGTTTCAAGGCATTGTGGTCTTATAACATGCAGGGAATAATCTCAGTCTTTTGGTATAGGTTGAGACCTGATTTGTGACCAAGTATGTGATCTATTCTGGAGAAAGTTCTATGTACATCAGAGAAGAATGAGTATTCTATCGTTTTAGGGTGGAATGTTCAGTATTTATCTACTAAGTCCATCCGGTCCGTGTGTCATTCAAAGCTCTTGTTTCTTTGTTGATCTTCTGCTTAGATGACCTGTCCATTGCTGAGAGTGGATTGTCAAGGTCTCCTACTGTTATGTATTGTTATCAATATGATTCTTTATTTTGGTTAACAGCTGGCTTATGTAGCTGGTGTTCGCATGTTGGGGACATAGATACTTAAAATTGTTAGATTTTCATGTGGGATAGACCCTTTAAGTATGATATATTGTGTTCCTTTACATTTCTTAGTACAGTCTTTGGTTTAAAAATCCAATTTGTCTGATATGAGAATTGCTACTCCAGTTTTCTTTTGAGGTCTGTTTGCATGATAAATGGTTCTCCATCCCCTTGCTTTCAATCTGGAGGTGTCTTTAGGTTCAAAATAAGTCTCTCATAAGCAGCATATGAATGAGTCCTGTCTTTTTATCCAATCTGAGACCCTGTACCATTTCACAGGAGCATTTAGGCTGTTCACTTTGAGAGTAACTATTGAAAGATATGAATTTAGTGCTATCACATTGCCTGTGAAGTCCCTGTTTCTGTAGATTGTTACTTTCAGGTCTGTTACTTTCTACTCTTGGGGTCTTTTTTTCTTTCTTTCTTTTTTAAAAAGACTTTATGTATTTGACTGAGAGAAACACAGCTAGAGGAACACAAGCAGGGCAAGTGTGAGAGGGAGAAGCAGGCTTCCTGCTGAGCAGGGAGCCCAACGCAGGGCTCGATCACGGGACTCCAGGATCATGACCTGAGCCGAAGGTAGACGCTTAACGATTGAGCCCCCAGGCATCCCAGTTTCTTTTTTCTTTTATAGAAACCCCTCTTTATTATTTCTTTTTAAAAAATATTTTATGTATTATTTGACACAGAGAGAGATCACAAGTAGGCAGAGAGGCAGGCAGAGAGAAGAGAGGAAGCAGGCTCCCCACTGAGCAGAGAGCCCGATGCGGACCTCGATCCCAGGACCCTGAGATTATGACCTGAGGCGAAGGCAGAGGCTTTAACCCACTGAGCCACTGAGGTGCCCCCCTCTTTATTATTTCTTGCAGGGCTGGCTTGGTGGTCACATGTTCTTTTACTTTCTGCCTGTCCTGGAAGCGCTCTGTCTCTCCATCCATTCTGAATGACAGCCTTGCTTGATAAAGTATTTTTGGTTGCATGTTCTTCTCATTTAGTACCCTGATTTTGTCTTGCCAGCCCTTTCTGACTTGCCAGGTCTGTGTAGACAGGTGTGATGTTATTCTGATGTTCTTGCCTCCATGGGTAAGAAATCTCTTTCCCCTGGGTGCCCTCAGGATAGCTGCCTTGGCTCTAAGATTACCAAGGTTTACTATTACATACTGTGGCAATGGTCTATTTTTGGTCTATTGATCTTGGGAGGGGTCCTCTCTACCTCTTGGACACAGATGCTTGTCTCGTTCTTCAGATTAGAGAAGTTCTCAGTTATGATATGCTCAAGTATACATTCTAGTCCTTTCTTTCTCTCCACCCCCTCAGGGATCCCAATAATTCTGACTTTGGAATGTTTCATGGCATCATTGATCTCTCTAGGTCTGATCTTATGGGCTTGTAGTTGTTTATCCCTATCCTTCTTGATTTCCTTCCTGTCTATCAGTTTATCTTCTAGATCACTAATTCGTTTTTCTTTCTTATTTACCCTGGCATTCAGAGTGTCCAGGTTAGACTACATCTCCTTCAGAGCATTTTTAACTTCAGCAATACTAGCTTTGCATTCTGCCCTTAGAGATTCTGTGCTGTCATTAATATTTTTCTAAAACCTTAATAGCATCTTTATAAATGTTACTCTGAAATCTTTTTCTGACATCTTCCTTATATCCATATCCATCAGGTCTGTGGCAGAGGCCATTGTCTCTGGTTCTTTTCTTTGTCGGGAGTTCCTCCTGCTAGTCATTCTGTTGAGGGATGGTTGAGTGAATGAACACAGTCCAAAATATCAAACACGATCCAGGCAAGATGCGCCCTAGGAGAATCCGGAGCGATCGGAAAGCCACCAATCTCACGCTGATCTCCTGGGTGTTCAGGATGGTTTGGTAGATATCCAGCTCAATTCAAGGGAGCAGTCCAAACGTGGCTCCCTACTCCTCCGCCATCTTGCCTCCATCTTTGTTTTGGCTATTTTATATCCTTTGCAATTTCATGTAAATTTTAGAATCTGCTGTCACCTTCTTCCAAAAAATATGCTGAGATTTTGATTGTGATTGCATTAACTAAATTTGGGAAAAATAGACATCTTAATGATATTAAATCATCTAATGTTTGAATTTGGCATATATCACAATTTATTTAGGTTTTTTTAATGTTTTTCTTAGCAATATTATTTCTTCCTTAAATGTTTGATAGAATTGGCCAGTGGACCTCTGAAACTCACTGGTTTTGAGCCAGGAGTTTTCTCTGTGGAGCATTTGCTTTTTTGAAATCAGCTTTTTTTGATATATAATGTATAATAAAACTCATCTATTTTGACTTTATAGTTCAATGAGTTTGACAAATAGTGTCCTCTGTAAATAGAGTTTTGCTTCTTACTTTCCAGTCTTTGTTTTTTATTTTATTTTCTTGCCTAATGCCCTGGCTAGAACCTCCAGTATGGTGTTGAGTAAAAGAGGTAAGAGCAGATATTCTTGCTACTTCCTTCATCTGCAGGGATAAACATTTAGTATTTCATTGTTAGTATAGTGTTTACTTTTTTTTGTAGAAGGCCTTTATCGGTTTAAAGAAGTTTTCTTTTATTCCTAGTTTTAAGAGTTTTTTAAAAAAATATTTGTTTATTTGTCAGAGAGAGAGAGAGAGAATTAGAGGGAGTGGCAGGCAGAGGGAGAAACAGACTCCCCATGAAGCAGGGAGCCTGACCCAGAACTCGATCCCAGAACCCTGGGATCATGACTTTTGAGCCCAAGGCAGATGCTTAACTGAGTGAGCCATCCAGGCATCCCTTAAGAGTTTTTTTTAAACCATGAATGCAATTTGAATTTTATCAAATGCTTTTTTAGTATCTATTGGGTTGATTATATAGTTCTTCTTTGTTATTCTTTTAATATAGTGCCTAATGCTGGGTAAATTTCAAGTGTTAAATCTACCTTGTATTCCTAGGACAAACCCCATTTGATCATAATATAATAATATTTCTATGTATTGCTGGATTTTACTTGCTAAAATTTTGGACATCCATGAAGGATATTGCCATGTAGTTTTCTTTTAATGTCTTTGACTGGTTTTGCCATCAGAGTAATGATTACCTTATACAATGAGGTGAGAATGTTCCCATTCTTCTATTATCTGGCTAAAATTATAAGAAACTGAAAATCCTAATTTTGGGCAAGGATTTGGAGTTCCCAGAACACTCATATATTGCTGGTGTGAGTTTAAATTTATTCAGTCACTGTTTGGCAGTATCTTCCAGAGCTTAACATACATCTGCACTATAACCTAGCATTTTAGCTCGTACCTACAGACTTAAGAGAAATGAGTATATATGTCTGTCAAAATATATGTCAAGAATGTTTATAGAAGCTTTATTTATAATAGCAAAAACTGAAGTAACCCACATATTCCTCAAGAGTAGAGAAATAAATTAGGATATGCTCATACAATGAAATTTTACAGAGCAGTAAAAAAAGCAAACTACTGATATATTAATATGGATGCATCAGGAACAAAAATGGTTAAAGAAGCCATACCCAATATAAACACCATATGATTCCACTGATAAAAAGTTCAAGTATTGACAACACTAATGTATGGGTTTAGAAATTGTCATGATCAGCTCTGGGTGGAGGTGGATTTTCACTCTGAAAGGGTCATGAAGGGTTCTCTGGTAATATTCTGTATCTTCCCCTGGGTGTTGGTTACATAGGTATTACATAGGTAAAAATTCATAAATCTGTACATTTAAGATTTAGGTGTGTTACTGTATGTGATTTATATTTCTAATACAATAAAACATTAATCTTGCTTAGAATTCAGCGAGCCCTTCTCATCTTGAAAATTTTTTCTTCCTCCTAAAATTCCTTTTATTCATGGGTTAGGTATTCTAGATCCATTTGTTTTCTAATCCCTTTTATATCATTTCATATTTTTCTTCTATTTTTAAAAAAGATTTTATTTATTTGAGAGAAAGAGAGAGCAAGCAAGACACATGCACAAGAAGGAGGAGCAGCAGAAGGAGGGGAAGCAGGCTCCCCGTGGAGCAGGAAGGCTGATGCTGGGGCTTTGGGGGCTCGGTGCCAGCGCTGGATCCCAGGACCCTGGGATCATGACCTGAGCCAAAGGCAGGTGCTTAACCCACTGACCCAGCCAAGCACCCCTATTTTTTTTCTATTTCTGAAAGACTCCTACTCTCTCTTCCAGGCTTCTGACTTTTGACCTGACAAGCAATCAGCTTCTCCTGCAATTTATCTGAATTTACCTTCTTCAATTTAACTGAATTTTAAAGTTTAAATATACTTTCTTTTGTCCCCAAAGTCTTTAAAATACTTAATATTTATAATTAGATTGTCTTAACTGCATGTTTTCTTTTGTTTAAGTAATGATTATTTTTTTTCTCTTTTTCAGAGCCAGGTCTATTCTACTGGAGATTTACCTGTTGGCAATATTTTATTCTTTGACTTTTTGGATGTTGGAATCCCTTAGGTAGCAGGGCGACAATATAATTTATTATCTAGACTTGAGTGCCTATGGAGGCTATTAATAACTATGCCAGTATCAACAAGGGCTGTCTCATGGTAACCAGAATATATGGTCACCACACCCTTAGGTGCCAGCCTAAGGCTATGTCTCTGGTTTAGATGCTGGAGAATGACGAAGAGCAATAATCATGATAGTGATGGGAAACCCAGAAATCTTGGTCCCTGGAGATAGTCTGTGTACTGGATGGTGAGTTGCTAGGCTCCAGTCATCCAGGCTGCAAGGACAAGAATAGAAACTCAAAAATGTCAGTGTCAACAGAAAATCCAGTTACATCAAGGCTGGGGAATATTGAATTCATAATTAAGAGATATTGGTCTCCTTATGGAGAACAGTTTCGGTAGTGTAGTAGGGGCCATATTGTAGTGGGTTGTAGAATGAATGAGGTGTAAAAACTTAGATGCCAAGTGTAGACTATATAGTTTTCTTTTGAGGGTGGAAATGGACAGTGTTAAGGACACAGGCGACGGTGTGGTCTTGAATGGGAGGAAGGACACAGTGTTTCCTGAATAAGGAAATAAGGATGAAGTATATCAGGCCTCTTATGAGTTAAAAAGGCTTACATTTTAAAACATGTATTGAATTAATTTATTAAACTTTAAATTTAGAGTGTTAGAGGATAGACACTGAAAAGTTCTGTGGCCACCCCGTTCTCTTCCCTATAGGCAATAATGCTATTTGTAAAAAATAGCATTTTTTTGGTAAAAAATCTATTAAAGAATAAACAAAAGGTAAATAATGTCATTGTCTGTAGGGAGGGTAGCTGGCTAGCTGCAGATCTTTACAGTGTTTAATAACCCCATATCAGTCTATTATGTGGATGTACCACATTTATTTACATTATTCATTTATCTTTGGGCATTTATATTGGTAAAAAATTTTCATTGTTATAGATAATTTTTAAAAATATCCTTCAACAAGATATTTTTCCACAGCTCCAATAATATTCATAGACTATATTCCTAGTATCCCTCAAAGTGTATTATGGGTTATGTATATCTATATGTATATGGGTATGTATGGGTTAAAGTTATATATATATTTTAGAATTATTTGGTACATACTGACAAATTGCTTTCCAGGAGGGTTGTAATAGTTTACATTCCTTTTAGCAATGTACAGGTATGTCTCTCTCACTGCCTCCTTGCCAGCCTCCCCAGCAATACTATTTTTTTTTCTTTTTTCCAATTTGATTGGCTGAAATTTGTGCCTCAATTTTGTTTTAATATATACCAATTAGGTTATTACGGTACTTGAGTATCTTTTCCTATGTGTGCATGTCTCTTTAATTTTAATTTTTGCATGCCTTTTATTTTTCAGTTTATTGATTTGTAATAGCTCTTTATATTGAAAGGATATCAATGCAATTATTTCCCTCTATATTATTGCTTTTTAACTTTATGATGTTTTATTTGTAAGAAATTTACATATACTAATGTTAAATACATTACTCCTTTTTTTATGCTATCTTCTTTTGAAAGTTTCTTAGATAGTCTTTGCCTATCATGGGGTCAGTTAAATATTTTCCCTTCTTATGGTTTCGTTTTCTACTTTTTTGCTCTGTAATTAATTTAAATTCTTTTTGACATAAGATGTTATGTTAAATTCGATCCAGTTTTTTTCCAAGATAACCACAATTGTTCCTTGGTTAGTCAATACTAGACCAACCACAGGCTCAAGGTCATAGTAAAAAACAGTACAAATTTTAAAGAATGTAATTGGTGTGGAAAATATTCAGTGTGTGGTAGTAGGGTGAATCTTTTGACTACTGATACCTTCAGGCTGAAAAATGTAAAAGGCAGTGGATATGAGATCTTCCCTCATTTGAACTGGTAAATTAATTACTTTTTGTAGATTGAATTCTCTGGCTTCCTCTGTAAAGTAACCAGAGAGGAAACTGGGAGCTAGAGTTGCTGCTGTTTGTGCTGGTTGTGCCATAACCAAGGATATCCAGTAGAGGGAGCAAGTGGGGACTGAAATTCCAGAACAGGCTTTGCTTTTAATGGTTGGAATTGCATTTCTTGGGTGAGGGGTAACTTTTTCTGTTTCACACAAAGGAACCTTAGAGGCTGTGGTGCCCTTTGGTGGCAGGGTACACTCATTTGTATCCTTGACCTTCTATATATTCTTTGCACTGTTCTTGTTTGCTGATTCAGTAGTACATCAAAGTGAAAACAAACAAAACAAATGAGAATAATTATTATTGCCAGTTTTGAAACTTAAATAGTCTTTGTAGTCTATGTTAGCTGATTTTCCAACATATTTTTTTGAATTATCAATTTTCCCCTTAATTTGCAATATAAGCTTTATTTATCCCTCTTCTCCCCAGAAATATCTTTCCCTTGTTTACATTTTATAATACAGGGTCATTTTGAAAATTTTAAGAAATATGGAGAATTGTGTCTACCTGCCAGAAACAGCCATTGCTAACAATTTGTTGTATATACTTCAGACCTTTCCATGTATCCATAAATAGATATTTCTTTTATTATGTATTTATATAGTTGTATCTATTTATCTGTCTATCCTGATTGGTATGTGTATGTGTTCAGTTCTTTCTTACCGTAGACAATTCTGCAATGGTTATTCTTATACTTGCAGCCTGCATACACTGGGGCTCTTTTTTCTTTCTTCTAAGATTTTATTTATTTGATAGAGAGTGAGTGAGTGAGCACAAGTTGCGGGGAGGGGTAGAGGGAGAAGCAGACTCCCCACTGAGCAGGGCGCTCTGCATGGAACTCTATCCCAGGACCCCAGGATCACGACCTGAGCTGAAGGCAAACACTCAACAAGCTGAGCCACACAGGTGCCCTGGGGCTCTTCTGTTCTTAGGGTAAATTGTCAGACATGAAATTGCTGGATCAAAGGGTATGCCCATTTAAAGTTTTTTTTTTTTTTTAATATATTGCCCTCCAAAAGGGTTGTACCAATTTATACTTGCATCAGTAATATAAGAGTATGTTTCTTTCCTTATTCTCTTGCCACCACTGGATAACATCATGCTTTTTAAACTTTGTCAATCTGAGAGGCAAAATGGACATTGGTGTAAACCTGGTGCTCAGCAAACATTTCTTGAACGACTGTGGTTTAGTTTTTATTTATTTAAGTATTTGTGAGTTTGACTATCTATTCTAGGCCTCTGCAAACTTTTCCTGGAAAGGGCCAGATGGTATATATGTCAGACTTCACAGACCCCTGGGTCTGTGTTGAACTTACTTAACTGAATCATTGTGGCAGGATAGCATCCACAGACAATATGTAAGTGAACATCTGTGATTGTGTTTCAGTATGTACAGAAACAGGCAGTGGCCAGATCTGACCCAGAGACAGTGGTTTGCTCACTTCTCATCTATTCATATATTTGATGGCTATTTAGAATACTTTTGTGAACTGCTAGTATCCTTTATACCTTTTTTAAATCGGGGTTGTTTTTTTTTGCTGATTTGTAAGAATTCTTTATTCTGTTTGGTCACGAAGTCACAATGTTAGCCCTTTGCCTTATTTTGCAGATTTAAAAAAAAGATTTATTTATTTGAGAGACAGCATGAGCGTGATCACGCAGGGAAAAGGGCAGAGGGAGAGAGAGAATCTCAAGCAGACTCCCTACTGAGCAGAGAGCCAGCCATGGGGTTCAGTCCCACCAAGGGAAGATCATAACCAGAGCTGAAATTAAGAGTCAGTCACTCAATGGCACCCAATTGTCCCTGCAGGTATTTTTCTGTTTTTCATTTGTTTTCTGACTTTGCTTATGGTCTTCTTTTCTCTGTAGATATTTTTATTTTTTATTTTAAAAAATTTTAAAGATTTTATTTATTTATTTGACAGAGAGAGATCACAAGTAGGCACAGAGGCAGGCAGAGAGAGAGAGAAGAGGAAGCGGGTTCCCTGCTGAGCAGAGAGCCCTACGCAGGCCTCAATCCCAGGATCCTGAGATCATGACCTGAGTTGAAGGCAGAGGCTTTAACCCACTGAGCCACTCAGGCGCCCGATATTTTTATTTTTTATGGAATTAAATCTACCATGTTGTGTCATAGTTAGAAAGGTCTTCCTTACTCCAATATTATAAAAATATTCTGTATTTATTTCACTGGTTTTCTTTTAATTTTAAAAAGTATTTGAATGTACTGTTATTGTTATTTGGTGAGAGGGACATAATTTTATTTTTAAGAGGATAATCTATCATGTATCCATTGATTTAAAATACCATTTTTATTATATACTGATAATTTCCCATATATACGTGGGTCTGTTTCTGAACTCCGATTTTCTGATTTATGCCTTATGAACTATTTTTGTGTTATTCTATATGGCATCTGTTTCATTACACTTTCTAATGCATTACTGCTTGCATAAGAAGTCTATTGAGTTTATATATGTGTGTATTACTGATTTTTTTATTGTTTCTAATAGTTTTTCTCTTGAATTTTCTAGGCTGTCGTATCATTATCTGCAGATAATGATAATTCTGCCTCTTCTTTTTCAAAAGAAATACCTCTTATCTTGTTGCACTGGCTAGAATTTATATGATAATGTTGTATAATAGCGGAGATAATGGATATCCTTATTGTGTTCCTGATTTTAATGAGAAGGGCTCTTGTGTTTCATTGCTAGCTATGCTTGATGGTTATTTTTGATAAATATTCTATCATGTTTAGGAAGATTTTTTCTACCCCTAGTTCATTATTTTTTTCAAAATAAGGATGGATGTTGAATTACCAAATGCTGTTTTGCCATCTATTGAGATAATCATATAATTTTTCTCCTTTAACCAGCTTATGTAATACATTATGTCAATAGATTTTCTAATATTGAGCCATCCATTTTCTCTTGAGAGGAATCAACTTGGTCAGAATGCATTCTTCTTCCTGTTGTGTTCTAATATATTGCTGGATTATATTTGACTGTTTTATTTAAGATATTTATATTGTACTCTTAGAGAGGTTTAGTCTGACAATAATTTTCCTTTTTTGTGCTGTCTTTGTCAAGTTTGGTATTAGGTCTTTGCAAAGCTTATGAAATGGGAATGTTTTCATGCTCTTGATGCTATAGAAAATGATATAGTTAAATCTCATATAGTTAAAATGTTAAAATGATATAGAAAAATATCTGTTCCCTGAGAGAGTTATGAAAAATGATGTATAAACTCTTGTGGGTTTAATTCCCTTTGGGGGAACGGATCTTTGCCAACCTATCCAATTTCATATTTAGTTATTATTCATTGTAGGTGCTTTATTCTTTTAATTGCTTGCAGTAACTATATTTTCCTAGAAAATTATCCATTTTATCTAGATAATTCAAGTTTGTTGGCAGAAACTTATACATACTATTCTCTTATTTATTTTTAGAGATTTTATTTATTTACTTCAGAAAAAGGAGAGAGCACAGAGGGAGAGGGAGAAGCAGACCTGCACTGAGCAGGGATCCCGATGCAGGGCTCAGTCCCAGAACCCTGGGATCGTGACCTGAGCCAAAGGCAAACATTTAACCAGCTGAGTCATCCAGGTGCCCCTGTTGTTTTTTTTTTAAACTCATCTCTAATTTATGGCTTATTCAGTTGCTCGTTCTTCCATTTGTGTTTATTGAGCACCTGCCATGTGTTGGGTATTGTACAATGGTTTCTGGCTTTCTTGTCATATACAGTAGCAAACAAGACAGCTGAGATGCTTGTCCCAGTGGACTGTCCATTTCAGTGTTGTGTATTTGTGTTTTCTTTTCTTTCAAAGTCTTGCTAAGTGTCTGTTTTATTGATATTTTCGTAGGAAAAACTATTTTATTTATTATCTTTGCTGTTCTTATTCCCAATTCATTAATTTCTTATTTTATTTCAGTGTCATATTAAAAATACTTTTGTTATGGGAGTTTTAAAATATACTCAAAAATAGGGAATAGTATAATGGACGCCCATATATTTACCAATTATATTCAAAAATCATCAATTCGGGGCGCCTGGGTGGTTCAGTTGGTTGGGCAATTGCCTTCGGCTCAGGTCATGATCTTGGAGACCCGGGATCGAGTCCTGCATTGGACTCCCTGCTCTGTGGGAAGCCTGCTTCTCCCTCTCTCAGTCCCTCTGCTTGTGTTCCCTCTCTGGCTGTGTTTCTCTCTGTCAAATAAAAAAAAAATCATCAATTCATAGCTAATCTTGTTTCATTTCTGTCCCTAAACCACTGCCTTTTTTCTTTTACAGATTTTATTTATTTATTTGACAGAGAGAGAGAGAGAGAGATCACAAGTAAGCAGAGAAGCAGGCAGAGAGAGAGAGGAGGAAGCAGGCTCCCTGCTGAGCAGAGAGCCCAACGCAGGCCTTGATCCCAGGACCCTGAGATCGTGATCTGAGCCGAAGGCAGAGGCTTTAACCCACTGAGCCACCCACGTGCCCAACTACTGCCTTTTTAAAAGCAAACCTCAAGCATCTTATCATTTTATTCACAAACACTTCAGTAATACTTACCTAATAGATAAATTCTCCTTTTGAAAATATAACAATGCCATTTTCACTCCTAAAAATTCACAATAATTTTTTTAAAGCACAGAAATTTATTTATTTATTCATTTTTTTAATTGTGTTATGTTAGTCTCCATAAAATATATCATTAGTTTTTGATGCAGTGTTCCAAGATTCATTGTTTATGTACATCACCCAGTACTCCATGCAAAATGTGCCCTCCTTAATACCCTCAGTTTTTTTTCTCAGAATTCACAGTCTCTCATGGTTCCTCCACCCCTCTGATTTCCTCCAATTCACTTTTCCTTTCCTTATCCTAATGTTCTCCATGTTCCTTATGCTCCACAAGTAAGTGAAACCATATGATACGTCACTTTCTCAGCATAATCTCTACTCCCATCCATGTTGATGCAAAAGTTGGGTATTCATTCTTTCTGATGGCTGAGTAATATTCTGTTGTGTATATGGACCACATCTTCTTTATCCATTCCTCTGTTGAAAGGCATCTGGGCTCTTTCCACAGTTTGGCTATTGTGGACATTGCTGCTATGAACATTGGGGTACATATGGCCCTTCTTTTCACTACATCTGTATCATTGCGGTAAATACCCAGTAGTGCAATTGCCAGCTCAGAGGGTAACTCTGAGCAATTAAAAAATTAATTGGCAATTAAAAATTTTTTAATTTTTTAGAGATTTTATTTATTCATTTGAGAGAGAGACACAGAGAAAGCATAAACGGGGAGGGGGAGAGGGACAAGTAGATTCCCTACTGAGTGGGGACCCTGACAGGGGGCTTGATCCCAGGACCCTGAGGTCATGACCCAAGCTAAAGGTAGATACTTAGCTAACTGAGCTACACAAATGCCCCATTGCCTCACCATTAAAAAAATATAATGGTCATGTTAACAGACACAGATGCCAACTTGAATGGGCACCTACTGGCTAAATCAGGGACAATTTGATTATCAAAATAAATAATGAGTAAATTATAAGTATGATGAAGAATGGGATATTCACATAGTTTGAAAGTATCTCTCCTACTCCCACTAAGTGCTTATTAATTACAGTGCAAAGAAAAACAACTTTAGAAGGGAGAAGCCTGGCTGATACTATATATAAAAAAAAGAATGTTTTTATTTTAGCCATTTCCCCCCCGAAATCAATATCCAATTAAGTTCAGGCATTGCAAATAAAATGGTCCTTTAGTCTTTTTAAAACTATGCCAATTCTCTACCCCTCTATTTTTGTCTCTTGCAATCTATTTGCTGAAATAACCTTCGTCCTATAGAATTTCCCACATTCTAAATTTGACACAAGCATTTAGAAAAAAATCTTATTTTTTAAGATCTCTGTGCCTGATTTAGGGGTTGAATTCATGGCCCTGAGATCAAGAGTTGCATTCTCCTCTGACTGAGCCAGCCAGGTGTCCCAACACAAGCATTTCTGGCTTAAATTTATACCCTATTTCTTGCACAATGTAGTCGGAAAAAATTAAATTTAATAATATACTGTTTTAAAAATATTTTTCAAAATGCTAAAATTTCAAATGTATCTGAAAGTGGATGGAAAACACTGTTTTTTAAACGTTATTTTTAGGGAGGCCTGGGTGGCTCAGTTGGTTGGGCATCTACCTTCGGTTCAGGTCATGATCTCATGGTCCTGGGATCGATCCTGTGTCAGGCTCCTTGCTCAGCGGAGAGCCTGCTTTTCCCTCTCCCTCTGCCTACCTCTCCTCCTGCTTGTGCTCACTTTATCTCTCTGTGTCAAATAAATGGATAATATCTCAAAAAAAACAGTTTTGTTTACCGTTTTATTTCACTTTATTGCTTTTTAAAATTGAGGTATAGTTGACATATAACATTCTATTAGTTTCAGGTGTACAACATAGTGATCTGATATTTGTATACATTTTGAAATGATCACCACAGTAAGTCTAGTTAATACCCTTCACTTTGGAATAGCACTGTTATAATGTGCTGCTTTTAAAAATTATTTGGTTATTCATCATTTATACATTTGTTGCTTTCTAAGAAACTAGTCTCTAATTCAAAAGTGTTTGACTTTCAAGTCAGTTTGTGTTTAGATATGCTCAAATCCCTAATATTTGGACCAAGAGAATACTGTGTTTGCCAAGAATAAATTAGGAAATGAGTTCTGAAAGCAAATGACCCATTGTTTTCCTATAGGCTAGTACATAGGTCCAACAATCATTTATTAAGTTATACTTGGCAAATTATGTAAGTCTTGGGGGTCAGGCTAACCTGGGACATCAGGTTAATACTGACAATAGTACACTGATTTCTGCCATGCCCTTTACTATGGACCAGGGAAACCTTATAAACAATAGGTGAAGAACAAATAAAAACACATATGAATGATGAATACTTTAAACACATCTTGTCTTCACTTAGAATCTTTTTAATAAATTCTAATTGTTTCAGTTTTTAAGTCTGAAACATCTTTCAAGTTTAATTCCAGTTCAGACTCTTCTTAAGGTGAAAGTCACTACTCTGATTGCATTGTCATAAATTTATTTCTTGAAAAGTGCATTTCACACTCACAGTCACAATTCTCTTCAATAGTACTGTAATGGAGAGTCAACTTTGAATACCTGTAGAGGACTCTTGTATGACAGGTCATCAGTCTCCTTAGAACAAATTCAGGAATGGAGCTTATTCAATTTTGAGAATCCTTTGGGAAAGAAGGAAAATATAAAATGATACTTAAATTAGGTATGAAAATGAGTATTTATTTAGAATGAGACTTCATTTTTCTAAGTTTTTTTAAGATTACATACCAATGCTTTCTGATTGCACCTTATTGCTTCCTAGAACATACCACAGTTCCCAGTAACTCCCAGCACTCATGGACTATGCAAGTGAGGGGACTAAGGCTCAACCTGCATGTGGAGCTTGACCATAAATTTTTCTCAGCACCAGATTCCTTAGCTTCCAAGTGCGGTGTACTTGCAGTATGATTAATTCCACTTTTACCATTGTAATTTTGATGAGAGGTGTTGTGGGCTTTTGTTTGTTTTGACAACAGGGCTGTTTTGGGGTGCAAGAGCAGTCACACAAAGCTCTGGGCTCAGAAGGGCCCTGTCCTTGGCGTTCAGTGCTTTGTGGTCACCATGTTGAAATTTTTTTAAAAAAGATTTTGTTTATTTGACAGAGAGAGAGAGAGGAGAGAGAGAGAACAAGCAGGGGAAGCTGCGGGCAGAGGGAGAAGCAGGCTCCCCCTTGAGCAAGGAGCCCGATGTGGGACTCAATCCCAGGACCCTGAGATCATGACCTGAGCCAAAGGCAGAGGCTTTAACTCACTGAGCCACCCAGACGCCCTATTTGCTTGTTTTAATAATTTACCTGTATTCATTGACAACGTGCCTGACAGGCTTTGGCTCATCTCATTCCCAGCTCAAATTGTTGCACATCCTCCCAGAAATGTATATATTTAATGTATAAAAATATACATCTTGCATTTTAATGTGCAATTTAATTATTGCATTTGATTGACTCTAAAACACTATAGATTATAAAATGCCCACTATTTAAAGCACAACTAGGAAACACTGATTAATGATGCCCATAATGCTTTGTTATCAGTCTTTATCTTATTTTTTTTTCATTATAAAATTAAATATTTTATTTTATTTTTTTTTTAATTTTTTTTTTTATTGTTACTAAATTTTTTTTTCCAGTGTTTCAAGATCCATTCCCCATTCCCCACACCCAGTGCTCCCCGCTTTAGGTGTCCCCAGTACCCACCACCAGGCTCTCCCATCCCTCCACCCCCCTCCCTCCAAGTCCCTCAGTTTGTTTCTTTGTTCAAAGTCTCTGTTGTTTCGTTTCCCTCCCTAGATTACCCTAGTTCCCATTTGCTTTCCTTCTGCCACTGTCCTCCAGTTTGCCCCTCATGCACCGCAAGTAAGTGAGACCATGCGATACTTGACTTTCTCTTCTTGGCTTATTTCACTCAGCATAATCTCTTCCAGTCCAGTCCATGTTGCTACAAAAGTTGG
>PITA01017894.1:0-42004 GCA_004023965.1 Spilogale gracilis
ATGGTTTCACTTACTTGCGGTGCATGAGGGGTAACCTGGAGGACAGTGGGAGAAGGAAAGTAAATGGGAACTAGGGTAATCCAGGGAGGGAAACGAAACAACAGAGACTTTGGACACAGAAACAAACTGAGGGACTTGGAGGGAGGGGGGTGGAGGGATGGGAGAGCCTGGTGGTGGGTACTGGGGACACCTAAAGCACTGGGTGTGGGGAATGGGGGATGAATCTTGGAACACTGGAAAAAAAAATTAGTAACAATAAAAAAGAAAAAAAAAGTTAATGGGAAACCCTGAACTTGGGGCTATCCTCATCTATTACTCACCTATGTCTTGACCAATGGCATGACCACAGTTTTGTGGTTTGTTGTTGTGCTTCCCTTGCTCCTTTCCCCTTCCAAAGCTATGCTCAGATGCTGAGATATAGGTATTAGGAGACTAGGGACAAAAGTTGACCCAGGGTAGACCCAGTTCTTACATGTTCTAAGCAGGCCCGAGCCACACCTTCTAGATCTATGAATCCTTAGACAGCAAACTCTTCTCCAAACATTCTGAAACACCAAAGGCAGGTGTATTATTTTTGCTTTCTGATAAATTCACAAAGAGCTGACCTGCATACTTCCTAGATAGTCCATGTACCCAAACAAAGTCACTGGCATTAAAAACACCAAGGATGCAAATAACCTCAAAGGAAGAGCTCCCTCCAGCCCTCCTCCATCTGATGGCCATTCTCCATTTCCCTGTGTACAGTAATTGCCAATATTTTTACTCCACAGTACACAATGCTTATTCCTCTAGTATTACAGTAAACATTTCTCAAAAATAGCTAACATTTTTAAAACATACTTATTTAAGGAGAGAGTGAGAGTGCACGTGCGTGTGCATGCCTGAGAGTGTGGGGAGGAGAAGGGGGGGGAGAGAATCTCAAGTAGATTCCCCACTGAGCACGGAGCCTGAAGTGGGGTTCAATCTCAGACCCATTAGATCATGACCTGAGCAGAAACCAGGAGTTGGACGCTTAACTGGCCCCAAAATATCTAATCTTTTAATAACATTCTCTTTCAGTGATATACAGAATAAAATTCTCAAAGGCCTGTCCTAATTTTGTGTCTACTTTATGAGCTGGGATAATAGGAGGTAGCTTCTAATTCTGCCTAAGAATACCTGGTTAAATCATATAGCTTCCAGAAGGCTTTGATGCTTACCTCCAGAAATGAAGATAATTTTTCTCAAGAAGTTATAAAGGGTGACTCTTAAATTTCATGGGAAAGTGAAAAAAAAAATTAAATCCAACTCCTGTTAAATAGCAGTGACTAAAGTGAATTTTACTGATTTATTAATGTAACTGGGGTGTTCAAAAGAAGGATCTGGCTTCAAAAACACTGAAGGTATGTCTTCAAGGATCTGTGATTGTTTTTTTTTCTGCTCTCTGTGGTGATTTCATTGTTAAGCAAGGTTTCTCCATGCAGTTGGCTAAAATGACCACCTGCAGATCTAGACTTCTGTTTTTCTCCAACTAGTAGCTTGAGATAAAAGAAAGGATCTATTTTTGATAGTCAGAGGATGTCCTATGGATGACTTTGTTCAACCCACTTAGGGTTATGTGCCCATGATTGAGATTCTATATTTTGACTGTTCTTAGGTGATACAGATGATATAAGTGTATGGAAAGGTATAATAACCATAACAACAACAACAATAACAATAATAATAACAGTTTAAGACTTATTTGTTCCTTTCCATTTTTGGAGATTTTTAATATGTAGGCACTATTTGAACCTAAAAATAATACTACAAACACATAGACTAAATATTTTATCCACATCAAGAATAATGAAAACTGCTGCTCAGGCTAATGTGGAAACTGTCAATGAGAGAAGTTATATCATGCAGTCCCGGCCACATAATTGATTAGTAGGACAGTCTGGATTGAAATGCCAGTCTCTTAATAGTATTCTCAGCTGGAAGAGAGCACTAGTGTGGAGGTCAGGATTTGGACAGTTGTTGGAAACTACATTTTAACCAGGGTTATTTCTGAGTTATTTATGCAATCTCAACTGCATTAAGTAGGAAATTTGAGAAAATTCAGAATGTGTGCATTAGAAGACCCTACACAAGGATTAACACTCCCTATCCCAAGATGAGCATCCCTGAGTTTGATGATGATTTTTAGTATTAAGATTTAAGGAGTAAATTAGATGAGTATGAAATGAAAGCAGTTTTCACTTTTTCCAGTAAAGTTTCATGATTCTTTTATTTTTATTCATTTCTTTGTCCAGTTAGATAGAATAGCTTGAATATCTCCATACTACTAGCTGTCTTTCAAAAAGGTAGGCAGGTGGGGCTGGAAGGTGATTGTGATGGGAAAAAAAATAAAAGAAAAAGAAGAGGGTGACTGTGGTGTGAAAATTTATAGACGCTGATATATCTGGATGGTTTAATTCTATGGGCTTTAAATAAATTTGAGAAATGAATCTTCAAAAAAGTAAATAACCTTGAAAAGAAAGGGTTAAGATGGTCATACACTGAAATAAGTGGGCAATCTTTTCTCAATTTTTCCCTTAAAGTATATCCCACCAACTTAATGGAATGAACTGCAGGGGTGTTAGAGATGGTCTGTCAAGTCCATACCACTTTGACACAACATATTTGGCTAACAATGACTGAAATGAGCAATGGCTAAGAGATAAGATGGATGCTAATATACTGGCTTTGTGGTCCCCACCAAAACATTCAAATGAATCACTCACTGATGCCAACTTGTACATCTGGATGGAGGGCCATATGATATCAGGAGGACCTGAGGAAAAATAATCCTGTGATATTTGCTAATCAGAACTCTGAGGAATTTGATTCAGCCTTAGAAGTATTGTCCCATAATGCCCAAGGGTATGGAGGAGGGATCCAGAGGTTTTGTAAAAAATAAAACTGTCCGCCAGGATCCAATTTCTGCATTTTGTTGCCCACAGAAGTGACCAATTTATAATCAATTCAAAACTGCAAGCCTCTAGAATTAGCATGCATTGACTGTTTGGCTCTCAGAATAAGCACCTGGACAGTATCTTGATAGGAATAGACACTTTTATTACTATGTTCAGTGATAGTCTCTCTGGCACCAGAAAGCCTAAATACTGAGATGACTGGTAAAAAAAAAAAAAAAAAAAAATTCTCCATTTGGAGTATACTCAAGCATATTTGAAGCAAGAGAGATATTTTGAGAGTCAGTTTATATGAAATATTTTAATTGGCAAGAATAAATAATATAAAGTCCCTCTCTTCCACCATCTTAATAAATTGAACCTCCAAAATGTAATAGGATTGCTAAACATGCTGAGAACTCTATGCCCCCAAAACCTTTGAAGCCAACACAAATATATACTAGCTCACACACATGAGAGACACAATCAGTCTCCTCCTAATTACTTGATATTCAAGATAATATCTCGCACTTAATGTACTTAGTTCTGTCACTGGCCGTAAATGGAAGGCCAGTACAGTCTCACAATATGCATCAAAGAAAAATAACTCAGAAGATCATGGCCGACAAATATTAGTTGAATGACTTTATACCATCCTACTTCTTTTCATTTTGTTTCAAGAAAGGAATGCTTACATGGTAATTGGTCAACTACAGGTGTTTGTGAATTATTACTTTTTGGTACAGGACCAAATTGGATGAAAAAATTTACCTAGTAGTGATATTTTAAACAATAGGACAAGTATCTCATTGTGGAATCAAAGTCTATTCTCATTTTTAAAAATAACCCAAGAGATGTGGAACAGAAACAATTGGTTAGGAGTGCCTGGGTGGCTCAGTCTGTAAGTGTCTGCCTTTGGCTCAGGTCATGATTCCATAATCCCCAGGCTCCAGCACCACACTGGGCTCCCTGCTGGGTGGGAAGCCTACTTATCCCTCTCCCACTCCCGGTGCTTGTGTTCCCTCTCTAGCTGGGTTTCTCTCTGTCAAACAAATGAATAAAATCTTTAAAAAGATTTAAAAAAAGGAACAATTGGTTATCCTCAAGAAAAAATAAATATTAGACCACTGGTATGCACAAAAACATATTTAAAATAAATATAAACCAAAATATAATAAGCTAAATGAAAAAAATCTATGGAAGAAAATATACGTTAATGTTTTGGCCTTAAGATAAAGATGTCAGAGGCAAAATCTAAAAGACCAATTCCTTGTCCTACCACTTCCAACCCTTACTTTCCTTTATAATATATGTTACACATTATGGGGATGTATAGATAGATGGATAGATGGATGGATGGATAGATAGATAGATGATAGATAGATAGATAGATAGATAGATAGATAGATAGACAGATAGATAAAGGTGTGGCATTTAACATCGTATTTACTACAAAATGCACTTATTAGTTTGTGGTCTGTTGTCTTTTTCCTTTTGCTAGAATGCAAAGTCCATGCTGAAAGCTCCGTGCTTTGTCTATTTCATGCTATGAAGCATTCTTAGCACCAAAGACCGTAAAGGTCTGGAACGTTATGCCTACTACATGCTAACAAACAAATTCAGGGCAAAAGGCACAAGACTTTTGGGCCAAGAAATTTAATTCTCATAGCATTACAAGCATCAAGAGCATTGGCATATTTATGTCAGTTCCCCCTTACCCCCAAGTTCCATGGGGATAATATAATATGGGCACAGGTAAGTCCTGCACACACAGTGGGTCTGAATTAAAGCAAAGAAAACATGAACTTAGGGAATTTGCCTTTTATAATGAGTGGTAAATAAGCCTGCACACTGTGTAGAGGAAGACATTACTTCATCTCTCGGAGTTGCTTACTGCAAGCACAATCCTGAGGAATGACTTATGTAAAGAGTAACAAAGGTTTTGTATTCTTGGCATAAACATTAAGAACATGTGGTGATACTCTATGGCCATGGATCTTGTCCAACAGATCTGTGTGGGGAACACAGTAGGAACTAAATAGTCACTGAAAAAAAAAATCAGTGAACAGACTGAAAAGTCTGAATATGTCAAACTTTTAAAAACTATATAACAACTCCACAAATAACATGAAAACATAGGCTATGCAAAAATATTTACAAAGGATTAATAACCAGAGTAAATAAGGATATAAGCTAAAAATCATTAAGAAAAATACATATAAACCAATAGGGAAGAAATGAACAAAGGGTAAGAGACGGAACATTTCTCAACCTCAACAGTAATTAGGAAACTGAAAGGTGAAGCTTTATGAAATACTGTTTCAGATTTTTCTGTTTTTTTAAAAACTGAAAATATCAAGTGGTGGTAAGAGAATGTGGAAGGATTTTTTCAGTAGGAAAAAAGAAAAAATATATACTATTTATAAGAAATATCATGTAGCACTTGAAATAAAAGGTATAAATTTCAACATGTGCAAATATCAAAAACATAATGGTGAGTGAAATAGAAATATGTGGGAAAATTCTAAGGCTTTAAAACACAAAGGCTTGGTTTCTAGAGCCCTCTGAGGATAAGATCTTGTTTTAATGGTTGTCCTCCAGCAATCATGCACTGATCTAGATCATAGGCTCTGAAGAGAGACGACCTAGGTTTGAAACAGTCTTCCTTTCCATAGTTGGCTGCTCCTAGACCAGTTATTTATATCTGCTTTATGGCCCAGTTCACATAATTGTAAAATGGGAATAGTAATGAAAGTATATTTCTTCTTTGCATTAATTCTTGCTCAACCTCCATCTACAATTTTGACTGACTACCATCTTCGTCCTCAATTTGGCCCAATCATCTCATTCTTGAAATGGCACAGAGAAAGGTGAGCCCGTTCCCATCTTCTGATATGGACACTGGTTATTTTAAGTTAATCTATGGCATTCCCCTAGGCTCGGTTAAGCAGACCAAACAATACCAAAGTTAAAAACCTTATAGTATACCCTTGACTTTCTCCTTTCCCTTCTAAACGGAATTAAACAAAAAACCATGGCCTTCAATTTCCACTGATGATCATCTTGTACCATGACAAGAACTAGGCCGAAGATGAAGGGTTAACAAAGCAGAGCAGAGGGGCAGAAAGATTGTGAGTTTTGATAATATGAGTGAGCCCCAGACAAAACTGCACCCAAAGCCTGCCTTATCTCTGAAATTCCAATTATTGTGAGATATTAAATTTCTTTAATATTTAAACCAATTTGACTTAGCATTTTCTGTTACTCACAGAAGAACACAATAACTGATATACTATCTCATATATTGAACTGTAAAAATAAATGAGAAAAATTTATAATGCACCTAGCAAAGTGCTCAACACATGGCTATTTTTAGCTAGAACAGTCTCCTTTGTCAACACATTTCTTCTGCATGTTAGGTAAGTGGCTTCTGTCAATTACCCTAATCCTCATATTAGGATTGCCTTTTTCCACAGTTTTCACCATCCCCATACATATTCTGTCTTAATAACAATGTTATTGATAGGCAGTTTGTTTATATTTCATAATTCAGTGCCTAAAATAGTACCTGACACAAAGGAAGCATTCAATATACATTAAATGAACTTAAACTCACCTGACCCCTAGAACATATAACAATGATTCTTATGGTATTTATACATCTGCCTTACTAAGCCTCCTACAGAGAAATGGTTCATTTACACATGGGCAATCAATTATATATTTACAGATACAAAAACTCTCACATATTAGTATTTTATCTCACATATTAGTATTTTATCAAACTTTGTAAAAGTTGGTTGTTTGATTCTGATATAGTAGCACCCTAAGAACTATCCTCACAGACCACAGTTTAATGAGAGGTTACTCTCCCACTCTTCCCTCTTTTTCCCTCAAAAATTAGAAAATCAAAGATAAATAGAACAATTAGAGACTCAGAAGGAAGAGGGAAAACAACAACATTAAATAAAAGTAAGGCAATATTTGTAAGTCAGGAATAAAATATTCATTCTACCATCTCTTAATGCTAACTCTTAGCAGGTACATCATTTAGGAGAGAAGAAAAAAATATGCTATGTGCAACTAAAATAAAGTACTGAAAATACTATTTTAATAATGGCAAGCACAAAAACACTTAGCATGTTCACTCAAACACGAATGTTTAATCCCCCTGAATTCTTTAAATCTCTGATCTCCTTTGGGAATGAAATAACTTCAGGGCTCAATTTGTACTGGTAGTTTAATGATTAAAGATGAAAAAGTCTTTGCCTGTGCATCTGATTTTTATATGCCTTGTTTTACTGCAAATCCTATTAAAATAAACTCTGCTTTTAGTTGCTGTGAGTAATTGGATCCAGTACTTCACAGCTGAAAAATACTGGCTTCCAATTTTAATCTTTCTTACTAAAAGGATGACAGTAGAGAACAAGAGGGCGATAAGTACTATCGAAGATACAATTGTCAAAATAAAATGTAAAAACAGTCTACTATGTTGGTAAATTGTGTATGTCCTATGTGTTACAGACAACTCACAACCATTTGCAGTAGTACTTTTTTATTTGTTACAAATTAAATGAACATAGTGCCTTTTCTATTTAATTTTCTGCCAATAAAATAACATAAGATTTTAGGCCAAAAATAAGAAATCTAATGTTCACCTTTATGCTCTGAGATGCAAAAACGTAACTTGATTTAAATATAATTCTGTAAAGTTTAAGCATGTGAGTACATGTACAGAAATAGGAGCAAAGTGGGGATACTATGAGAAGAAAAGTCTAGGGTCTCAGTTAGTTAAGTGTCTGCTTTAGGCTCAGGTCATGATACCAGGTCCTGGGATAGAGCCTAGCATCTGGTTTCCTGCTCAGCAGGGAGTCTGCTTCTTCCTCTGCCCTTCTCCTGCTTGTGCTCCTTCTCTCCCCCCACCACCCACCTTAAATAGATAAATAAAATATTAAAAAAAAAAGAGAGAGAGAGAGAGAAATCTACCTTGATTTTGCTCACTGCCAACACTAAGACTTGTCATTCAGAATGATTTTTGTCAATATCTGTGTGATGACAATAAAAACATTTATTTAAAATAATAGAAATCAAGGAATGAAAAGTATATACAAGTTACTGTGTACCAAAAGGTGAGTGATAAACAGGCAGATCTGATAGTGGCCTCTAGTTCCTTCTCAGTAAGAAAGCAAGGATCAACCCTTGTGAGCACAAGACAATCCTTAATGTTCTCTTTGGTTGTTTATCTCTTCTGTAAATTCATACTGCTCATATCCTGTTTAGTCTGGTCTTTCCTTGAATAATCTCTTCTCACCGCCTAACTTTTATTACAATACCTTTATTTTTCTTGTTTCTCCCTTATTCAAAGTCATTTGCAAGCAACAAATCTCTCACAATTTCTCCTTGTTTTTAAGAACAGGACACTGTCTTTTTAAACATATTACTGATTATGTACAATTCAAGCTGTATGGCAAAATATAAAGAAAAAAATGAAGTATACCCCAGATCCCACCAAGAAATGAACATTATTAAGCTTATAATATTGTCATTACTGATGTGCCTTAATGCCTAATAGACTCAGAGATAGAGAAATAAAAGAGATCAGTTCTCAACATCCGGTCTGCAATGCCCGTGGTGTGTCCCGGACAACTCCTCTAGGGGATGTTGCAAGGCCAAGCTACAGCCACGATAACACTGAGATAATATTTGTGTTTTGTTTTGTTTTGTTTTGTTTTTTTACTGTATAGTTATTTGCTCTAATAATTCTAAAACAGGATCAGTAAAATTGTGCTTCCTTAGCACAAATTCAGGCAGTGTTACCAAAGAGTTTTTATAGTCATCATATTCTTCCCTTCAATGCACTAGCAGTTAAAAACAAAACAAAACAAAAAATTCACCTTCTCTTAAAATATTCTTTAAAGAAGAGCTTCCAAAATGTTCTGGTTATCTCAAAGAAAAGTTTTACTGTTCTTGAGTTGTGTGTTAAACTAGCCATGTTTTCTATAGAATAATATTTTAATCTAAAAGAATGACTAATGGAAAAAATATGGTTATTGAGATGTAGATACCTAGCAGACATTTTATCAAAAATGGTCACTGAGAGTTTGACACCCAAGGAAAACAAGAAGACAATAGAAAATACTGTCATGGATAAAATTCCAGCTTGCAAGCAGCAATCAGAATTGAAGAAATCAGGGGCACCTGAGTGGCTCAGGTGGTTAAGCAACTGCTTTCAGCTCAGGTCATGATCCGGAGACCCAGGATTGAGCCCCACATCGGGCTCCCTGCTCAGCAGGAAGCCTGTTTCTCCCTCTCTCACTCCCCCTGCTTGTGTTCCCTCTCTGGTTGTGTTTCTCTGTCAAATAAATAAATAAAATCTTAAAAAAAAAAAAAAGAATTGCAGAAATCTGTCCCTGTAAAGTTTGTAAAACCCTGGCCATTATAGATCTCTCTGATGAGGACAGCAAAATTAATGTGATTTATTTTTATTTTATGTAGTAACATAGTAATATTTTGTGAGACATATATAATTCCTTAAAACCAAAATTTTCCAAATAATTAAGACATGTTACAAAATCATGCAATGGCTAAATAGTGATTCAAACTGCAAGACAGACTAGTTAATTTCAATACAAGAGAATATCAAAAATTCATTGATATGATTTCACATTGCAACTAATCATCAAGAAACTCCTCTTGTAAAGTTTTGGTGCAGTATCAGATATAATATGGTATATAATCAGGTATGATCCATCTGAAGCCAGATTTTCTCTATATACTTCAGATGTAGATACAGATTGCAATAAATTGAATGTAAAAGCTTTTCCACTAAATAAGACATCATGGAGAATGGTGAAAACATAAAATAATCTCACTCTTCACTCTAAAAATATTTGTTTCAGAAAATATACTTATTTTTCACAAAACTATATTATTAATGTTAACATATAATGAGTTTTTAAATTGTATAAACAGGTTACACAGATTGAGGGTAAATATATATTTTTAAATACTCAGGTCTAACTTCCAATATTTATCTGTAGATTAAGCCAAGAAAACAAAAGCTTTTTGGAGTCCTCATTAATTTTTACGAGAAGAAAGTAGGTCCTGAGACCAAAAAAGTTTGAAAACCATTTGGATTAGAGAAACAGTCATGTTAACATGTTGAATAAAAAAAGAGAAAGAGAGAAAGAAAGAGAAATAAAAAAATTTAAAAGAAAGCTAGAAAGAGGGGTGTCTAGGTGGCTCAGGGTGTTAAATCCTCTGCCTTCAGCTCCGGTCATGATCTCAGAGTCCTGGGATCAAGGCCTGTGTCAGGCTCTCTGCTCAACAGGGAGCCTGCTTCCTTCTCTCTCTCTCTCTGTCTACTTGTGATCTCTCTGTCAAATAAATAAAATCTTAAAAAAAGAAAGCTAGAAAGGGAATAAAAATTTTGTATAATATATTTTAGTAAAATTTTAAAATGTAATAATTGTTTCATTTGGTCAAGGTCAAAACAAAAATCTAAAGTAAATTGAATACTTCTTTCTAAAATTAGAAAAAAATAATTTCTGTATCTAAGATATATTCCCTAAAATTTCCATTAATAGAAAAAAAATTGCACAAACTGTTTGAAATTGAATATATTTTAAAAGTATTTATTTCGGGTGCCTGGGTGGCTCAGTGGATTAAAGCCTCTGCCTTCAGCTCAGGTCATGATCTCAGGGTCCTGGGATCCAGGCCCACATCAGTCTCTTTGCTCAGCAGGGAGTCTGTTTCCTCTGCTATCTCTCTGCCTGCCTTTCTGCCTACTTGTTGTGGTCTCTCTGTCAAATAAATAAATAAAACCTTTAAAAAAAAGTATTTATTTCAATTGTAGGCAATATTGACTGACTTCCGTTAGGAAGAGAATATTAGAATTCTGTCGTCTTGCCTACCAACCTGCCAATTTCTTTTTTTTCTTTCTCTTTATTTATTTTTTACACATGATTTTATTATTTACTGACAAGGTTTAAAAATTTGCAGTGTATCCTGAAACCATACTTCCCAGTTACTGTTTCACTTAGAAAAGGATTTGGTCCTCCCAACACTGCTTTCCACTTGTGCTTGTGGAATTTTTTGTTTGAGTTTGTGTGAGTGTGTGAGTATGTGTGTGTGTGTGTGTGTGTGTGTGTGTGTGTGTGTCCGTGTTTCTCTCTGGTTTGGATACATTTTATTGTTAAAAAATTATTTCAAGAGAAATTCAAAAGAACCCTCCAGCTCTGTGGCTAAAAAAATAGTTTCCATGCCCCCATAGCACCTGTCCAGAAATACTGCTGTTCTTTCACACTATTACTTCGTTTGTTCTACACTGCAGCTAAATTTTCTTCTATTAAAATTTTGAATGTGTTTTGTTTCTCCAAATTTTGCATTATCTCTATCCTCCATATCCATATTATCTTCTTACCTTAATTTCTCAAAAATATGCATGGGTATTCTGCTATTCTCTCAAACCTTTTATGTCAGTAATAAGAATTTTAGTTGTAGCTTTTTCTAATGGAGATATGAGTTTTATCATACTGGTAACAATTTCCTTTTGTTTATTTTGCTCCACAATCTCCCCTTTCATTCCAGTTTTTGTTTTGTTTCATGTGATTTCTGAGTTCCTGTTATTTTGATCTTACTGTTTCCATTCATAATAAAAGCACTGATCAGAAAATTTCTTCCTTCAGTTCACATTTCTTCCAAAAAGTATTTTTTTCTGAAATTTTCAGGCTACTGGTTTTCCTTTCATTCTTTTCTTCCTTTCCTCCTCCCTGCTCTCATCTTTTTTCTTCTATTTTCATCTTGTTCTTGCTACTTTTGCTTTGTCTTTTTCTTGCTTGTCAGTTGTCATGTCATAATCTGCATGTTGCTTGTGCTAAAACTGAGAAGACAGTTATCAGAATCTATTTGGTCCCTCTTATGTATTTCTGAAATCAATTTCTCCACCAATGCCACTTTTCTACATCCTGAGTAGAGTCTATCTTGAAAACCTGAGGTTCTTCTTCCTTTCCTTTTTAAAGATTTTATTTATTTACTTGATAGAGAGAGGGAGCAAGAGACAGAGAAAGAGCACACAGGCAGAGGGAGCAGCAGGCAGAAAGAGAGGGAGAAGCTGACTCCCCACTGATCAAGGAGCCCAATGCAGGACTCAATCCCAGGACCCTGAAGTCAGACCTTAACCAACTGAGCCACCCTGGCACCCCTCTTCCTCCTTTTCTGATATATTAAATATCTAGCAGAGTTCATTCTTTTGGTATGGCTTGTACCTTATTTCCATAAAATGAGATATGGAATTATGAATTTTTTTCACTTCATTGTGATATGACATATCCTATGATTCCATCCATGAGAGCAAATGTAGGTTGGTCCCATGCTGTTTTATCAGTATCTTCTCCCATCTGGTCCTTCTGTTCTGCTCCAACATCACAGACTGGGAAAAAAAAAAAAAGAAAAAAGAAAAAAGAAAAGAAAGATAAGGAAACTTAATGATTTCACCATTTTTCAAATTAGGGGTATTAACGAGATCTCTTTCTGGATATTGTTGACTCTCCAGTCTCTGTTGTGAAGAATAGAGTTTGGGTTGGGAGCTAAGTTTTTGCTCCTCAAAACAAAAATCTTCTATGTTCTTTTGCTGTTGCCTTAGAGTGTTATGGCACGAAGTGGCACCGATCCTTGTTTGGATGATGGTGGTTCTTTGCTTCTTTTCTTCTTTACTGCTACCTTTAATTCTGTTAAATACTGGAGCAAGAAATATTCGACCCAATTTCTTCTTCCAGCTTTCTTAGAACGTTTCCTCTCAAACGGCAAATTAAGAATTTTTTGAAAGCTTGACTTCAATTTGATTTAAAGTATAAATTCTGACTTTTCTTTTAGTTGGGAGATGATGTTATTGTTGGCTTTCCAGTCAAAATGCTCCACCCCTCCTGGATATTAATGTTCATTTGTGAGGTGGTGTTCTAGGAGCATCAAGTTCATCCACAGGTGGATATTCTGGAAGACCGGAGGACAGCTCATTTCTAAACTTCTTTGGAAAAAGACAACTGTACTCTTCTGGTTTGGGTTATGAATTGAAAGCAGATTTTTTTCATTATCCCACCACCATGACACATACTATGTGATATTAAGCTTTTCCCACACAATAACAACACAGAACATAACCATTTTATGCAAAAATGACTTTGTGAGTTTCACACATGCACATATAGTGACACAGATAATTAGGTAATTCTCTATATAATGCTTGCTTTGGGGCCTGCAATGCTTGTGTTTAGATACCAATATAATAAGTTCATGGTATATGAATATACTTACTATTAATTTTGTCTGGTGTTGACACATTTTCAAGATAAGACTATGTTTGAATGGAAAATCACATCGGTTTCTCCTCCAAGATTTAAAGTTGAAATCCTGTTCTATAAATTGGCTTTTGAAGTAATGAAATTACTCTGAACAGATTTAATATGCTTGTTCTTTTTAATGTGATAAGGGCATTATATATTTTGTGAAATAAATGTAGAATAAGTTTAAAAATAAATACACATGGTCCGTTTACAATACTCCAGTGAAATACATGGGTGTTTCACTACATGTTTCACTGACAAAAAATAATCACATAAATCTTCCACACACAGCTGCAATTTAGTGAAATATGCAGTTTTCTGTTTTCTATTACTGTATACAGTATAAATTCTTCTGCTGGAAGACAGACTGTGACAAATTTGCAAACAGCATCTGTATTCATACATTTGAAACATTAATTTATCCAGCAATAAAAATTTTGATTTCCCAAAAGGAGAGTCATGCCTGAGAACTAATGCCTATATTTGAGACTTAACTGAGTTTTCAATGTTAGTCATTTTCTCATGAGTTACATGCTCCCATGGAAAAATATACAACTTAACAGCAAGTACAGAGAGTTAAAAGGGTCACACAAAACATAAATCTGTATGCCTAGTTTATGTATGTGTATAATTCATATAAATAAATTTTTGACTACCTACACTTTCCATTATGGAAAATGCTTTTGTTAGCAACAATATCAATGAAATAACAAGGGAAGCTCTATAATATATACACTAAATTAAATGCTTACATACTACATTTTTTTAAATGATAAATATTGCTCTGGGTATAATGGTGAAACTTCTTGAAATTGAAAAATAAAGTCTATGTTTATTGGCCAGTTGTACTGTTTATTTCTAGATATAGTGAGTATTTCAAAAGACTATATGAAAGTAAAACAAAGTAGAACTATGTTAGCGTAATTCCAACATTTTAAAGTGTGTTTTTGTTTCCCTCTTAATTCTTTGGAAACTTATCATTCAACAGAGCCACTTTTTAATTTCCAGTTTTGTAAATAATGACACAGTATATAATCTGTTCAATAAAGAAAGCAGTCCAATTAGTCATTTTGTTTGTTTATTCTTTTTGTTTTATTTTCCTTGGTATCAGTTATTTATTTCACTCCTAATATTGCCTTGGGATTATCTGATTTATTGTCATTTAATTTCTTTTTATTCAATAACTGATTCATGAGGAAAAAAGACACTTGATTAGACTACTTTATCTTATAATTTTCTCAGGAAACAATCAATCTCACCAACACTTAAGCAAGTCAACCTCAAGAGCTCCCCAAGAGTATCATACAAAGAATAACCTTATCTTGGATTTCTCTTGTTCTGCAGTAGTCTTAGATGTATTGATCAAATCATATTTTAAATACAATGCAAAAATATTTTTAAATGACATGAGATTTTAAAATTCAAACAGCTTTCTTAGCTATTTAAATAGTGACGATCTGAAATCTGCATCCATGCTGCTTTTTTAATTAAAATTTTACCCAAAGGAAAATTGTATTTAACAGTTTGTGAGTTTACTCTCTCTAGAAATTGTGTAGTGAATTGTTTGCTCATACCATAAGGTGCTCCAGTGTCTTGGGCTTTCGCTTTACTGTCTGATCTTTTTTTTTTTTTTTCCTTTTTCCACTGCTGTTACACTTTTGACCTAATTTAATTGACACAGGCAACAGCATTCACATTGTTCTCTGATTGATTACCTGAACAGGTAGTGGGGGGAAAAAGGCAAACCAGAGAGCTGGTTGGGGCATTCAATTCAGTCACACTAAGCTGGGAAGGAGGGAGTATCACTCAGAGAGAGAACCTGAAGAAACTACTTTGCAGGAAGGAAGAGACCCCAGAGAATTCTTCAACCTCCACGTTTATGAATTTCTCATTTTTAATTAATTTCCTCTTTCAAGTCAATACCTTTTCATATATCATTGTCTCAGAACTGCTGTAGGGATAGAAAAATCTGAACTGCTTCACTGTTGACATATGTGTTAGGTGTGCCTGACTTTCACCTTCTCTACTCGAGGAGAATGTAATATTAGCATCTTATTTTAAGAATTTAACTCCCATTTTTCTTCATTGATTTCAACTTATTCTAAAAGAAAATCAAAGAATTATGAGAACCTTGTTTGTACTGGTTTCATTTGGGTTTTTTCTTTCTTTTAACATTTTCCTTTTTAGCAGCCATAAAAAGAATTGGGGAAAAAATAAAGCAAATTTTACTGGTTTTTCATAAAATTCCAATTGTCCACTAATATCCATTGAATTTGGTGCATCATTTAACTTTTGTGAGCTTCTTTAACTTTGGTGACAACCTTTCATAATTTGTGTTTTATCATTCAAGATATAGAACAGGAAAAAATAAATTTACTACATCAAGACTACATTTTGTTATTTTAATGATGGGAAAAATTCTTATGACTGCACTGCCTGAATTAAAGCAGCCCTATACTTTGAAATTTTTGAGGGACCCTTGACCTTTAGTGGCCCTTAGAAAGGTGGGATTCTTTCCAAATACCTGTTCAAGTTGGGCTATTACATGTAATACACTGAGAACTAAAGGTGATACCATCTGGGATCTATGCTTGGCCTTTCTCTAGTTACTCACTCTGGGAAAAGAAGTTTACAAGAGCCAAAGGGTTATACCTACTCAGCAGCAACAAACCCCATCTGCACCATTCCAAGCACCTAGGACTCTGGAATCTCCTACCGAATGTCTCCATGCCAACATCCAGGGCAGGTACAGGATTTTCCCATTGGTCTATATTACCAAGGGCAGACTGTGCCAACACCACTAGACTACATGAGAACCAAAGCATCACTGTTTCTGAGAAAGGAAGAACAGAGTTTGAACTGACGATGGGGAGTTCCTATGCATCTTCATGAGGGTATTCATGGAGCAAGACTGGCATCTAGGGAGAAGAGAAGAGGAGTGGACTGTGGCCAGAAACTAGGAATATGGAAGAGGGATAAAGGGGTGTCAAGAGTCCTCCTGATGGGTAACTGTGTAACTTTATAATCTTAAAATATTTAGACACTTTGTCATTTGGCCTCCATTTATACTCATATCTAGGCAAATGTTAATGAGAGCTTCCTGAAAGTTTATCTTTTATTTGTATTAAGTCAATTACTTGAGTCAGGATGATATAACTGGTACAAAATATACATAATAATATATGTAATTCATATGTAGAAAGTAAATCACTGGTTGTGAGCGGTTGAGGGGAGGGGAAATGGAGTATGACTACTAATAATTATGAAGCTTAGTTGAGAGGTGAGAAGATATGCTAAAATTAGATAGTACTGATTATTGTACAACTCTGTGAATAGAAAAAAAAATCCCATGGGATTGAATGGCTCAAAGAGTGAATTGTATTACATGTTACTTATATCTTAGAAAACCATTGTTTCACAAAAGAACTGCAAAACAAACAGATTGAACCTTGATATAAAACCTAATTTAAATTTACTTTCTGAAATAAATATATTGCAATGTGGATGGCCTCTTTCTGAGAGTTTTGATAGTTTATTACAGGAACAGTATCTCCTATTCCTAGCTGAAGATCCTAGAAAAATACCAATGTATCAGCTGCTTTTATAGCCTGTTATCATTTACTTATTCAGAGCCTAATGGGCCTGTCCTGTAATACAGGTAAAGGGGCAGTGGATCTTTGGTATATTCCTTTTCCAGATCAGCTACTGAGCCTTGCATAATTTAGCTCTTCAGAGGCAACACAGCTAAAACACATCCACTAGTATCTTAATACACATTAATGTTTACTAGTGTCTTTTCCTCTAAAACTAACCAATCCAGGTATTGCCTATTCTAAATGCACTGTAAGATCAATTAACTGAAATGCCACAACTACATAGTTGTTGTAGAGGCAAACTGTATTGTGCTATTTAAAAATCTCTTATATTTTTTAGAATATCTAGACTTTCCCACATCTTTCTGATAATGCAATTTTCAACATTAAAACTTAATTTTCTAATGTAAAAGTCAACACAAATACAAATGTTCTTTCAATGGTACCAATATTTTTAGACTTCCTATTAACATAACAAAACCCAATTCATTTTTTTCTCTTTCTGCTGTGCTTACCTGTTATCTTTTTGTTAAAATCTCTCATATATGCATTTTTTTTAAAGATTTGTATTTATTTGACAGAGAGAAACACAGCCAGAGAGGGAACACAAGCAGGAGGAGTGGGAGAGGGAGAAGCAGGCTTCCCGCTGAGCAGGGAGCCCGATGTGGGACTCGATCCCGGGTCTCCAGGATCATGACCTGAGCCGAAGGCAGTCGCTTAACCAACTGAGCCACCCAGGCGCCCCTCATATATGCATTTTTATTTTTTGATTATCCTCATTAACAAGTGCATGCCCACATTCACTAATATCTATATTACTGTTAGACTTTAGCTGACTACCCTCTATAGTCTTCTGTCCTTCAACTCACTTGGCATTCTACTGTGGTAATCCAATCATGACACCATGGAGACCCCTACTGTTTACTCACATCAAAACCTACTTCATCTTCCAAGTTTTAGAACCCCAAATCCTGCTTCTAGTAGTATATATTACATATATCGCTCACTAATCTTCAATATGAACTATCCCATCCAGTTCTTAGTCATAACATATTCACTCCTGTGGACTTATATTCTCATTTAAATACGTCTATGTCATCATTTAAAATAGGAAAACTGGTCTTAATGAATATGGTAGTTTCTGGTGTGCTACCCAGATCACCTCTTAAGAAAATGAACTCATTATCCCCAGCTGCTGTGAATGTGGCCAAAAGTGGTTCTTTGATGTCAGTCCATTTTGAGAAATGCATTAGTTAAGAAACCTTCCTTGTCCAAAGTCTTGCCTCTTCTCATGGGCCAATGACACCCAGTGACCAATCAACACAGGTATATAAAAATCTCGCCACTTCCAGCTTCTCCAATTTGGGACAATTCTAGAAGGCCATACCAAGTTTCAGCTGAATATTAGGCTGGTTGAATTCATCACTGGAAATGCATGAAGCTCAAATTCCCTGCCAAATTTGGCTTTTTTTCCTGACCCATCCACAGTTGCTGATTCCCAAATAACCCCCTAACAAACGCCCTGAGTTCTAATCTCTATCTTGAAGTCTACTTTGAGGGGAAAATCAATCTATAACAGAGATATCTTTTATTCCATTAATCTGAACATGCTTTCCTGTCCACATTCTTTCACTTTTATTGTTCACATATTTAATTCTACTACTTCATAAGCCCACTTCAAGTTACATATATAGTAGCAATCTTTTTTTAAAAAAAAATGACAGAGAGAAAGAGATCACAAGTAGGCAGAGAGAGAGGAGGAAGCAGGCTCCCTGCTGAGCAGAGAGCCCGACATGGGCCTCGATCCCAGGACCCTGAGATCATGAACCGAGTTGAAGGCAGAGGTTTTAACCCACTGAGCCACTCAGGCACCCTATAGTAGCAATCTTAATTAAATTTTAAAGAGTTAATGATTCCTTAAGTCCAGAACAATGATTATTTATCCATTCTACATTTATCTGTGATGTTTACATAAATTACTATTCCAGATATTTAAATTCTGTTTCTTTAGATTTAAAAATCAAATTAATCTGTCCTAATAAATTTATTTCTTTCCACTGCTAATGGACATATTTATCCACATTTTACAGAGGAGGAAACTGAGACTTGAAGTAATTAAGCAATTTACTCAATATTACCTTGCTGGAATGGAGCATAGGACTATGCTGCATCAAAATATTAATTATTTAGACTACTACAAAAAAACACAAAAAGTCATGGTACTAGTATTAATCCCAGATACTTTAATATATGAAGTTGGCTGTCAATGTCAGTGTAACTGCAGTTTCGATGTTCATTTTATGATTCTCTAATAAGAAGTGTTTACTTTTTTAATGAGTTTAAGATTTCCACTGAATCAGATCATAATTCATGTTTATTGGAAAAAGACAGAAATGTTTTAACTTCCCTGTCTACAGATTGCTTTCTGAAATATAGCTCCTCTTTGCTTTACAAGACAAACTAGATGGGAAGGAGAAAGATTTGGATACATTGTAACTAACATTTCATTTCCTCTTGGCAGCTCTTGGAATTCTGTCATTAGGCTGTCATCATATTATGGTTATTTTATCCTGATATAAAGATACAGGTTTATATGAAGAAACCTGGGGAAGTATTTAGGTGAATAAGAATTCCTTCAAGAATAAAAGTTAAAGTTTATTTTTAACTACTAAACACACAGTAGTTACACAATAAAATTGCATTGAATGAATATAAGAAAAATTAAAAATGAAGTTCTAATCTTAAGAGGGAAAGGAAATATTTTATTTGCTATCAACAATAAACACAATTCTCACCTTAATTACTGTTGAGAAGAGTACTGCTAAGAGAGAAAAGGAAGGGGAAGAAAGGTAGATAAGGTACTGCCCATTCTGCCAATATGGATGGGAAAGAAGGGAAGATGGGTTGCTATCACGGCCAATGTAATGGAAAACTTGAACCTTTGTGGCCATGGCCATGTGCTGGTCAGCTGTCAGAGGTACTGGATGCTAAAGTTTGACAGCTGACCCTTTTCCCAGATTTTTCCCTCTTGAAAAAGGACATGTTTACCTAAAACTGTGTCCCATTCTTGGGGGTCACTTGCCCTTTTAGTTCCATTGGTACAGTATCCATGATTATTTTCTTGGTCTTCTCTCTATGGATCCAGAAATAGAGATACAGATAGCTATAAGTATAGATGTAGAATTTGGTTGCAAATGTGTTAGAAGGATTTCAAAGCTTAAAGAAGAGGGTTTGCAGAAACCAAAGAAGCTTCTAATACTACTGGAATGAAGCCCAGGAGCCAGATCCTGGTCTTGTCCTTTCGGAAATATTTTTATAGTTGGTTTTGATCATAATGCCCATTCCTCTCTCTCTAACAGATAACAACATGAGGCTGTTCTAAATTCTTGAAGTGATGGATGTCCTTGTAAAATAAACAGTTTGTGTTTGTAATATGCATGCACTAAAATTGTGTATCAGTTACATTCTTCATATTTTTCCACATCCACTTCTATAATCTCTCTCATTTGCTTGATAAATTATCAAATCCCTGATTTCTAACTAATTCATAGGATTCCATTGTATGTATCTGCATATTTTATTTATTCACCCCTTAATCATGTCACATCCAACCCCCGACTGCCTCAAACATTATTGTGACAAATATGCATACATGCACCTCTGGGATGACTGTCAAGCCAAGGGATCACTGAGCCATGGGTAATAAACATAAGTAACTTAACAAAGAGCTGCCATAATATATCCCTAAATGGTTATATCAGCTTGTACTCCTTAATAGTGCACAAGGAAGGTTGATCTCTTCACCTATTTAAACCAGAATATTACCCAACTCTCTAACTTCTCTAATATCTTCCATGGAAAGTTTTATTTCATAATAGTTTTAATTTGTATTACTTTAGTGGATGTGAACATCTTTTCATTATTTGGTGACCATTTGAATTTTCTCTCCATGAAGATTTACTTGATATGGATTTCTAGTCTTTCTCTGATTTTCAGAACTACTCAATAATTTCATTATTTTTTATCTATCCATTCATTATTCCATCTACTAGCTGGATATTTATTGAGCACTTACCATGTGTAGCCATTGTTTTAGACACTTAAAATGATGAACAATAGAGACCACAGATTTTAACCCACAGCTTATGTTTTAGTTGGAAGGAGGAATGGATAAGGGTGAGTGGGAAATAATACATATTCAAATACTAAATGAGAGAATAGTGCATTAGAAGGTGATGAGAGAACAGGTGCTAGAAAGAAGAAAAGTAGAAAAAAAATAAAGAAATCGAGGAAAGGATGATTAGCATAGAACTATCCAAGTAGGTGACATTTAAATAAAGACTTGACAAAGTCATGATTATTATCCTGAAGGAAGAATTCCAAGGAGAAGCTAATCAAAGACTTAACATAATGCAAGTATTTGAGAAAGAGTATGAAATTAGAGGAAAGAGCAGGACATCTAGTTAGAGAAGAAACGCAGCTTTTACTGAAATGGGACACCAGGGCAATTTTTGAGCAGAGGAATGACATGTCTGGCTCTTGATAGAAAAAAAAAAAATCTGGTTGTGTGTTGAAAATGGGTATTAGATGGGCAGGTGGAGAAGCAGAGAGACCAGTTCAAAAGCCATGGCAGCATCCAGGTTTGAGATGATGAGGATTTGAATGTGATGTTAAATGTAGACGTGATTAGAGCTACTATGACCAGAATTCTGGTCATATTTTGAAGGTAGAGCCAAAGGATATTAATTCTTATGTGTTTTCAAGGTTATATATAACCTCTACCAACCCATCACTTGACTCTTATGTTTATTTGGTGTTTTTTATTCAATAGAAGTCCATAATATCAGTGTAATCTAATCTATCTCATTTTCACATTATAGACTGTGTCATTCATGTCAAGTTTAAGAGGTTCTTTCCAGCACTAATATGTTATGTGTCTTTGTATTAGTCTTTGAGTTTGACATTTCATATTTTGGTCTTTAATCTTTTAGTCATTTATCTTTGTAAAATATTAGGTAGGAATCTTTTTTTCCCTTTCCAAATAATAAATCAGTTTTCTCCAAATGAGCCCTTAATTTCCCATTGATTTGTATCATGTACATCATATGTCCCCATAAATATATGGATCTTAGTGAGCTATAACAAGCCTCTGTTCTTCCTATCTTATAATAGTTGGAATGAGTTCTATATTAACTACAAGTGCGTGTCTTTTATATACGAAACTGTTAAAACTACTATACTGATCTAAATTTCTGGCACCATTAGGAACAAGGAATCTCAACAAATGTTTTCCATGGCAGTGAAAAAAAATGTCTGGGTTACTCCATGTCTTTTAAATGTTCCAATCAATAATCTGAGTCAAAAGTCTGTATCCTGGGACACTTGTATAAGGAGGTTTATACCATTTAGTTTTTACAGGTTGGGATAATAATATGCTTATTTTATTAAGAAGGAGAACTTGTTAGGGGTGCCTGGGTGGCTCAGTTGTTAGGCATCTGCCTTCAGCGCAGGTCATGATCCCAGCATCCTGGGATGGAGCCCCGCACTGGGCTCCCTGCTCGGCGGGAAGCCTGCTTCTCCCTCTCTCACTCCCCCTGCTTGTGTTCCATCTCTAGCTGTGTTTCTCTCTGTCAAATAAATCAAGAAAATCTTAAAAAAAAAAGGAGAACTTGTTAGAGACTTAATTTTAAAAAATCTATAGTTTCACCAATTTTACAATAGTAGTGACCAGACAGATGTGAGTTAAAGTTTGGCCTCAACACTCACTGTCTTGGTACATTTTTGAGGTTCTATGATCTTCAGTTGTCTTCCTTGTGAAAAGGAAATACAAATGCCCATGACTCAATTTTCTGATGAGAACTAATGCAACAAAGAGTGCTAATTGTAACTGATTAATTTGTCAAAATAAGAAACAGTGATTCAGGCCTAGGAACAAGTAGTCTGTTTTATCTTTTGTCTATTAGTTATTTTTCACTTAACAGAGCTGCACTGTGAGATAATTCTCAGTAGTCCACTGGTCTGTAAGTGACAAAGGCAGGTGTCTCAATAGCCATTCTTTATGAACAGAGCATAATATCCTGCCAAGCTTTGAAGAAAAAGATATTATTTGACCAACTTCCTTAATGTTTTTGGCAGTATTACAGAACTATATTATCATATGAAAAAACATTGCATTAGTGTTTTCTCTAAGGTACTAAGTAAAATATGGTGTTCAGCATTACAAATTTATAAAAATATGTTAACAGTCCTATTATAGTGCTTCGTGTTTTTGTTGTTATAAGAAAACTCTTTAGCTAGTGAAGAAAGAAGAATGAAGTAATTTATTATCTTTTCTTATTTGTATAATATTGTATTTTATTGTTCAATAGATGATCAATAAATGTTTATTTACCAAATTTATATGTACCCTAAGTTGTAGTGATAAGAACAATCCTCCAAATTTCATTTTTAAATAGCTTTATCTTCAGTATTGTTTGATACAATAGTGAGTATTTCTCTTTTTTTTTTTCCATCTATAATGTCATTGTATTTCCACTGTGGATTGCTGGGGATCTATTTAATGCTAACCCTGAGCAGATGTTTGGAGTCTAGGTTGATGGCTTGAACAGCTCCTGACATAAGCATGACCTTCATAAAATTAAAGCATGGGTTGACTAATATGGTATAAGTGGCCTTTTATTTAAATCTGAGTTGGAGGAACAGAGTCAATAATCACTTAGTATGAACCAAGTGTAATAACCCAAAGATGATGAGACAGTATTTGCCCTTTATCAGAATAAGGTTAAAACGGCTGTCAAGGTGACAGACGCTAATCAGTGAAACCTGAACAATTATGCCCAATAATCATTAAATGGAGGCAGGGAACTAGACTCCTGGGAAAGTACCAGTGGTTGGCAAAACAAGACCTGCTTTTATCAAGAGAATTGCACAATTTGGAGCTGAAGGTAGTTCTGTACTCACAAAGTGAAATTTCTAGATTCTGCCTCTTAGCATAGTAAGAAGGCATGGTTAAATATGATAGTTCTATAAGACTTGCTAAAGAGAGAGTATGTACATGGAGAAAGCTAATAATTTTATAGTGTTCTGGAGAGGAATGAATGCACATTATCTTTTAAAATACTTTATAAAAGCCACAATACTGACCCTACAATTTATACTAAATTCTTTTTCATAAGTAGATTTTTACAACAGAAGATCTAGCTAGAGGAATTCCATACTTGTTATTTATCTTTCTGAGGTAGAGTATAAGATGAACAGCAAAGTACCATCTCAGGGCAAAATATGCTATTTTTAATTTCCCTTCAAGTGACTCTTGGGAAAGAAAAAATATCTTGCTCACTATGTGATCCCATCATCAAAGATGTGGCAAGATCAAATGATCTATATTTTTGTACAACAGAATGATATGGAATATTCTAAAATATGAACTATCATTCCCTGTACAACAGCAGGTCGGAAAGAAAGTTTTCCTTCCAGTGACTGGGCTGGATTACCTCCTGGAATCTATCACATTAAAGTAGAAGATGATCTTCCAAGTGTCCATTGGTAGATTTCACATCTTAATATGTTTGACATTATATCATTTTACATGCCTGATTCCTTCAACTGTAATTCTTCTCACAGTAAGTGTTGTAAATGAAGAAGAATTATTCTATTATATACCATGTACTTATCTCTTCATGTATTTGAGAAAACATATTTTTTTCAATTTGTGTCAATCTTTGTAGCTATGGTAGAAAACAAAACAATTGAAAAGGATGAAGATGGAAATATAAACACCATTAGCTGATTCTTGGAATAAATTAAATGCTTTAAATAAGTCATTATGATCATTTTTTTCCCTCAGGGAATAAACAGTATTTTACTTATGAAATCTGTAGCAAAATAGAATTATTTCCTTTTTTGCCTTTCTGGCCTCATGGATTATTTCCTCTTGTGTGAAGACTGTTTTTACATATTATAAGGTATCATTCAATACTTCTGATTTATTGAACAAAATGCATTCATATTTACTAAATATTCTGCATCTCTATAAAATCTAGATATTTTGTAAACATTTGTTGTAGTGGCACACCTGACTGCATTCTATAGAGTATTATATTCTTCTCTCCACTTCCTATCCCCATTATAGCCACCTTAGATGTAACCCCATCAGCCAGCAGCTTCCTAATGAGACTCGCGATTCCATGCTTTCTCCACAACGTGACTAGAGTGAGTCATTTAAAATGTAAAATATGATGATGCAGTACCCTTTATAAACTTCGATATCTTATTATTGCTCTTAGGAAGTAATCCCAAATATTTAATGTTCTATAAAACTAAACATGTTGAAGTCTTTGTTGAATTAGTTTCTAGCCCCAGGGCCTTTGCATGCACTTTGCCTTCTCTATAAGGAGAGTTTTCTACTCTGGAGCCCACCCACTGTTCTCACCCTCCTACCCAATTTTTTCAGAGCATTAAATATAAGTTTTGATGGAAGTCATTACTTATCCCCCAGTTTAAACTGGATACCGTGACTATATATACTCCCTGCACGTGACATTTCCTTCACGAACTTAGCACACCTTAAATAATTATCTGCACAATTATTAATTGTTAGTGGCCCAAGAGGCTGAGGAACATAGGCCTTTGTTCTGTCCATTACTGTGTAACTAGTACCTAGCATATATAGTGGTTTTCCAAAGACTATTACTTGAATTAGTATATTCTTCTCAGCACTGCTTAAGGTTTATTTAGTAATGTTTTACTGCTTACAAATAACCCCCAACCAGTGTTTTAAAACAATAAACATTTATACTATCACAGTTTCTATGGGTCAGGAATTCAGAACTCTGACCAGGACTAGCGTCATCTCAAGACTTTACTGTAAGTGGATCTATTTCCCAAGCTCATACATATGCTTGTCGGCATTCAGTTCCCCATGGGCCGAGGTCCTCAGTCCCTTGCTGGCTGTTGGCCAGGACCTGACCTCAGTTCTTTGCCATACGGGCCCCACCACAGGATACCTCATAGCATGGCAGTTCTTTGGCGGTAGGAGTATGTGCGAAGAGTCTGAGAGACCATATGAGCCATCTGAAGGTCCGTCCCTCTTGTACCTGCACCCCCGAAGTGACTCCCTATCACTTCGGCTTCACACTTTTGTAGAAAGCACGTCACTAGATCCAGCCATATTTAAAGGGAGGGTATTACACAAGGGTGAGAATGCCAACGGGAGAAATCTTTCGGAAGCTGCCTACCACTGAGCACTCCAACTTGTAAGAAGTACCTCATGAAGATACTTTACCCCTCAAGTCAGAATTCCTTTTAAAGTTCTCATGACTGCCCACTTCATCTAGGACTACTGCAAACATATCATCTGTCCGACTGAAATCAGTTTCCTGAAAACAGTACTCGATCCTGCCAGCAAATACACAATCTCTTGAACATCGAGAAACTCATAACTGACGGAGTAAATAAATGAAAATACAAGAATATTGTTTCTCCTAGCTTTCAAAAAAGGAGCACAGAAAATCTTTCTCATTCTTCAAGTTTAAAAGACTTCTATTTCTGAACACAAACATTGTAAGTTGTTACTGCCTCTTCCATTCAGCGCTCACTCCCTTGCATATGCTGAAGACTTGCAGGGGAGGAGAATGGGATTCCTTCCAGGATAATGGTCAGATTTCACTGCTTTTGTAAAAGACCACACATATATTATTTTTCAAACACTTATCCAAATTCCTCACAGAATGAGGTTTCTTGGATGATTTGTTTACAGTGCTGAGAATCATGCCAGTAAATGACACACTCAGGTTGGGAACAGAGAGTAATATTTGTGAGGCCATGAGGCTTACTCCGTAACTATTTTTCAAAAATTTAATCAGTCCTGCAAATCCGCAGCCCTATTCCTCTATGGGGGAAAAATGTTCAAATTTTGCAAAAACAGTTGCCAATTCTTAAAAGACTAAATTAGCATTAATGAAGAAAACAGTGGGGAAGGAAGCACAACTGCCACCTGGAGGAGACAGATGTGGAGGCACCCGCCGTCGTCCCTGCTCCGTCTTCTGAGAGTGCAAATACCACATTAGCTGGAGATGAAGATGTGCCTTAGCCGACGGAACTCGGAGACTGGCAGATCATTTTTTTTAAACACTGGATAATGCACTAAAGAAAGAATCCAAGCAGGTGGCATGTTATTAGCTAACTTAAAGTAAAATACAGGTGTATCATCTAATAGTATATTCCAATGATCGTCTCTACAAGACAATGAACATAAGGTCATAGAAATGGATGCTAGAAAGATCCCACAACTTGCATGCCCACTATTTATTTGTTTGGTGACAACAAGAGAATACAATAATGAGCAGAGTACCTGGCAATTATCATTACATGTGTAATAATGTCTTTAAAATAACATTCACAAATGCTAGTACTGCTCAATATTAGAAATTGCCTAGTATCTTTAATGCACTCTTTACCAAAAGCACTCATGCAAGTACTTACTGGTAAGTAGCAATTATGTCATAAGTCAAGTCACAGTACACATGATTCTATGTACCAGGCAACTAGTTTCACTGCCACTTGTCATATTTTCTTTTACCATGTCCTCAAATCTATCAAAGTAAATTTTTCAGTGTAGTTAACTCTGGCAGGATCATAATTATAATAAATTAGTACATGAATTGTTTACTGTGGTAAAGTGCATACTTGAATTTTGGAAAATTTATATTTTTAAGATAATAAGAATTTATTCAAGAATGTGTTCATTATTTCTATGTGTTCTTATCTTGATATAAGCCTTTAAATCACTACAGTTTTATATATAAAGGTCTTGTTTTTACTCATTAACTTTTGTCAAAGTGCTTTATGTTTTTTTGTTTTTATGCAGAGAATACTTTCCACATTTCAATTTTAAGTGTTTATTGTTTATGAGAGCAGTTAATATTTAGTATTATCTCTTCAGTCACTTTTGTGAATTCTAGTAGTTCCTTCTTCTCTCAGAATATTTTAAGTTTCCTTAAAGTACAACCAGTACTCACTAGGAATAGATGATCTTAATTTTTAAATATAAATACATTTATATTGTACACGTTATATGTTAATGAAAATTTATAATAGATATATACTTTATTTTTTATTGCAATTGCTCTGAAAACTATGAGTGCAACAGCTAGAATGTTGACCCAGTTCCTTATATTAACTAAAATAAATTCAGTATCTTCAAGTTTTGAATGATGTTTGTGGGTCTAAGAAGTTTACTTTTCATTTTTATTATAATTTGCTATAATTTATGATGATATATTAAAGAAATCAGGTAGTTTTCCACACGTGGAATGATAAATGTTTTAAGTTTCATACAGAACTCAGCTATAAAAATCATTTTATCGTATTGTACTTTTTCTTTTTAAGTGGGGCTCAAACTCATGAATTTGAGATCAATACCTGGGCTGAGATCGAGAGTTGGACACTCAACCAACTAAGCGACCTAGGTGCTCCTTTTCTACTGTATTTCTTAGTGAAAGATTTTAAATCAACTTTTCAAGTTTTCACGTTTTATTTTCCAATCATCCTTGCTAAATGTTGATATTTTTAGTTCACTAATTATTCAATTACCATATATTTGTAAGTTTGTAAATACAGACTTGTGTCTTTTATTCTATTTTTATCTATGGTTCTAATTAAAATTCCCTTAACATTTATATTTTTGTCCTCATTCTTGCTTCCTCAATCTCATTAAGCTTCTAAATGGCATTCTTAGCTTTACAACGTCAGTGGTTATTTTAAGTTTTCCTATTTATTCAACTTTAGCTCTTTACAAAACTTCTACTTTCATTTAAAAAATTAAAATGACTTCTGGGGCGCCTGGGTGGCACAGTTGGTTAAGCGACTGCCTTCGGCTCAGGTCATGATCCCGGAGTCCCAGAATGGAGCCCCGCATAGGACTCCCTGCTCAGCGGGAAACCTACTTTACCCTCTTTCACTCCCCCTGCTTGTGTTCCCTCTCTGGCTGTGTTTCTCTCTGTCAAATAAATAAAAATATTTTAAAATTATTTCTTAGTTTCTTTACTTTTTTCTTTAAATTTGATAAGAAGGAGGATGAAGTCTTCACATTTCCTCCTGAATACCATGTTGCTAATCATAGGTTTGGTCTGAAGCGTGGTTAACTGATTTCTAGATAATCTGTAATATCAGTTTTTTTTTTTTTTTTTTTGTAATATCAGTTTTGATGTTTTTTTCTTTTCAATCCCAGGGCTTCTACGGTGATAGAGGCTACCTGGGGTGACAGCTGGATCGTCAATGCTCCCTATGGAACATGAAATGCTCTGGAAGAAGGAAACCATGTCCTGACAGGGAAGGAATTCAACACCTGAGCCGGGGGCAGCACCCTGGAGTGTAGCTTGGGACAACACACCTCCTCAAGATTCCACGAGAGACAGGCATACATTTTTATTTTGTTTAAGCCACAATTACTATTTCTTCTCATTATATATATAATATATATATATATTATATATATATAACTAACAGAACAATGGATGTTAAATATTGAATTTGAAATTTAAAATCAAATTCATTAAGCTTTTAATTTGAATGAATGAAAGGCTGGAAGTTGAAAGCTTATAGTTAATCTGAGCAAACTTAAATGTATCCCATTAGATATGGAAAGCGAAAAGCAAACTGCATGATTACAGAAAATAGATGTAGCCCTTAGCAACTTAGGAGCTACAGAAAACAGTTTGATAGTGGTTTTAATCACTGTCCCTTCAGGCTGAATTCATAGAAGTATCATGTCATGAACATTGGTGGGTAAAGTAAAAATCTGCCTTTACTCTGATATTTGGCTACCAATGAGTGCGTCATGTACAGTTTTCAATCCCATATGTTAATGGGAATATGAAAACACTACAGAATATTTAGAAGGGATCAGTCAAAAAAATACAGGGATTTAGAGGAAAATAATATCTCTTTATACACTGGAAGATCTTTCAATGGAAGGAAGCATTAGTGAGAATGATTTAGGCTCAGTGCATTAAGGACTAATGGGTGGAATTAAAACCAGTTTGGAGTTTCAGGTAGATCAGTTTGAGCTGAACATATAAAAAGGGACTATGCAACAGTCAGATGAACATGGATAAAATTAATTTTCTCTGGATATAGCGTGTTTCTTGTCACTGGTGGTGACTTAGGCCAAATAGCCACATGGTGGAGATGTTGTAGAGGGAATTCCAGCATTAGAAGGCTTGTTGGAATAGAGGACATTTAAGGTCACTTCCAAATTCTGGTATCTATCAATTAATAGGTCAAATATTTTTAAAAAGTCTCAAATTGGTCACTGATGTATTATTCAAATTCTTGTATCCCCAAATTGTTATCCCTTAGTTTAATCAAGTAAAACAATTCTATACTGAATATATTTCATGTAGAAACTTTTTGTTATGCTGAACACTGGCTTAATTTTTAAAATTATGTATACTTATACATTATATGTACCTGTCATACAAAAGCTCTAGAATCAGCATAAGGAGAGTGCTTTCATTTTATATGTATAAAAATACATAAAGCTAAAATGGTATTGAGGATAAATATTACAGAGAACACAATAACCCAAAAATGGGTCAGCACAAACTGTCCAATTGATTAGATGCTTGCAGAAAACCACAGCAAATGGCAAAATCAATTCACCAATCAGCTTTGCAGTGTTTTATTCTAAACTCAGCCAGCTGGGCAATTAGGCATATACTCGCTGTTTTTTATGTCTTTCATTGAAGAAAGCATCATTTTCCTTTGGAAGCAGATGGTTAGGGACTATAGATGGGCCAAAGTTCACTAAGGTTACTCTGTTATGAACAGAGTAAATTGATGTGGTAGAATATGCTATTTTGAATCTTTTGAGTGATTCAGAACTGACACAGAAGCCTTCATGAGTTGATACTTGGTTACAGGTTTTGTAGCTAGGAAATTACTCAATAATATTTTAATGCTGTGATTCTCCATTGTTATTTATAAAATGTTCCACTCAATTTACTTTCTTTGTGGTTTAATAACTTAGGCCTCAAGGAGAATTTCAAATGATTATTATTTTAGATGTTGTTAAAAAATAAGGAAACGAGATTTCATTGCAATTTCTTATTTATTTATTTATTTTTGAAAACTAGCTTTCAGAACAAACTTGTACTGAGGTCATATTTTGTTGTTTAAACTAAGCTATCAAATAATCAGTGACTCCGGATGAATGTTTAAAACAGCCAAGGTTCATAGCCTTTTAGAATTGAAAGTGAAATTAGAGATCATTTATTCTAACTCCTTTATATAAATGAAAGATCTTATGCCTGAGATTTCAAAGTTCACTCAAGACGGTGTTAGGTCTATAAGACAAAAATCTCAGAAGGCCTTCAGGTGATACTTTAATCTTGTACAACTGTCCATCCCTACATATGGTAGAAATATTATAATAGTATTAATTTCACTATAATGAAGAGGGTTAAACAGTTCAAGAGAACCATAGTTCATTGAAAAGAAACTACACCAAGTAACAGAACTTACATTAAGCTATTAAAAAGGTTTCCCTTGATCTTGCCAGTAATTATGCTTGGATATCAGTCTAGGGAAATACCATTTTATTGCTTGATAACTTTCTGAATTAAATAATGCTCAAAGATTTTTTTAAGCCTTCTCTTGATTAGATATTTTCGGTGATTTTTTCCAGAATTCTCTTATCAAAATTTAGTTTTGAGTATGAGAATAAGATACGATTAATAGGAATATAGAAACCAAGAAGCAAAACTACTGGGTCATTGCCTTTGACACGTTTAACATCCGAGTCTTAAACATAATTGTATGGCCGTAGCCCATACATATGATAAGAATTCAACTCGTGTTTGTAAACGAGTGGAACACTGAATGGATGAAGAAGAAAGAATTTGATAGCCTGCCTGGCACCAGGCAAAAATATTACATATAAAATCTCTAACTTCCAAATAGACAAAATGATAAATTGCAAATGAACTAAATGTTTTGAAGTGAAATGAAATGAAAACATGAAGAAATTATTTTTTAAACTTAAATGAAAAAGGTCTTAGGCCTTTCTTCCAATACATAGCACAAAATTCAGAGCCATAAACTACAAAACTGCTATAGTTGACTATACTAAAACAAAAAGACAAAAAGGAAAAAGCCTCAAAATGTCTTACTGGTAGGGAAAACCAAGAGACAAATGAAAATCATTACAAATCTGTGGGAGAAATGACTGCAAACATATCACAAAGGGTTAATTCCATTCATGTATAAATAGCTCTTAGGAAAAAATGATGTGGAGAGAAAATGAGAAGGAAGGGAAATACAATGACTCTTAAATGTAAAAAAAATATGCTCCATCTCAATCAATAATGAGAGATTTCTGTGTGAAATCATACTGAGATTCCCTATCTCATCTGTAAGACTAAAAAAAATTAAAGCACATAAAATATTTTTCTAATCAGCTGTGGGAAATAAGTAGTCCTATATTTTGCTTTTGGTTAGTGATTTGATGACATTAGTGATTACATTTAAATATTCTCTTTGATCCAGCAAACACCTTATTCTAAAGATTCACTCTTAAGTGTGTAAACATCTATAAGGAATTTTATTGCATGTTTTTATCAGCCAAAAAAAGGAAAAAAATAGAAATACACATCAATGGGGGATGACTTAATAAATTATGCTATAATCATACAAACAGCATGAAAATGTGACCAACAGTGAGTAAAACTGATGTACTCTTATGAAGGAAAAATTTCTGAGAACAGAAAATAGTCAAGGAGTTAAGGAAAAAAACGTGATAGGACATCTAGTAAATATGGAGGATTCATACAGATATGTGTGTGTGTGTATATATATATATAAATATATATATATATATATCAATATAGACATACATGTCTATATTGATTTGGAGCTAGACTTTTCTGAGTGTATATGTGTATATCCTGGTCCCACTGATTAACAATCTGAGTGATCTTATGCAAGATGCTAAAACTCTCTGTGTCCTACTTGTCTCATTAGTAAAAAGCAGAAATAACAGCACCAATATAATAAGGATGAAACTCTTCACATGGTTTTTGGTATATAATAAGAGCTATATAAGTATTAGTCTCTGTATAATAATTGTTCCTGTTATAATTATATAGTTTCATTATATATTACAATATAAATAATTTATTATGTAATAATTATACATAACATGACCAGGACTCAGGAAAAACAGTGGAACTCTTACTATAACAAGAGGGATAGATACCAGAAAAAAAAAAAATCAATGGAAGTCCACTACATAGGGTTGACTACTCCTGTCTGATGGACTTACCTCTGGGCTACTTTACTCTCACCAGCAAGTAAAGGGGGATGTTTACGCAGTATCTTAAAACTATTGTCCCATACAGGCAATATACATGGATTTTTCTAACAACCCCATTTGAAGAAATTTAATTTTAGCAAAATATTTTCAGGGCGGTTTCTAAAAGTTTTTAAAGAAATTTCCTTATTAATAGTCAATTAAACTTCTAACCAATGGATTTCCATTTCACTAAGTGCCCCTTTCTTCTGGATGATTTTGTTCTCCTTTGTTGAGGTTTCTGAAAAGGTGATTCTCTAACTTTAAGTTCACTAAGCCTTTAACTATGATTTGAGATGAACCATTGTAGCTCAGTGGAAGTAAAAACTCTTATTTAATATGTAATTCCCATTTTCCATTCAGACTACATCCACAGATAACCTCACCCGATTGTCTGAACAGTAGTTTAATCCTTGACCTTCAGATTTTGTTCCTATTCCTCATTCCCTTTTCCACGGTTAGCTAAAATGTAGCTTTATTCTGGGTTTCCATTTGTCTTTCTGTATAATGCCCACTTTTTCCAATTATCTTCTGTCTTACAGTAGGATAACTTGGGCCCAAAAATAACTCATTGAGAAGGTTAGGACAATGGAGTCTATGAAAACATAGTCTTTTAGTGCAGGTTGAATAAAAGAGACTTCTCACCCCAGACTTAATGCATAGTTATCACACACAATAGTTAGCATTCAGTAGTCCTGGATGTTGAAACAGAAACCTAGTTTTATATTAGCACACCAGTCTGCACTGAGTCACAGACCTAAGACTATTTGCTCACTTTTTTGTACTGTTCTTTCAGTGTCAACTATTTCACAGTTTTATTTAACTGGGAGGTTGGACGGAAGAAAAGTACCAAAATTTTGGAGTTTGTAGTTCCAGAAATTCTTCAATGTAGGTTGGTTTAAATGGTTCATGAAGAAATTTAGTGAAAGCTTGCCCACATATTGCAATTTTGAAAGAACAAGCAGCTCAGTTCACAGTCAACTGAACAAAAATGAGGATTTCAAAGCATCTGAGAACTTTCAAGATGGGAGTGCTGTCATGGGATAACTGAATCGATATTGGAGATGAATCTCATTTGAACTACTACAAACCTGCTGGACCATTTCCTGAGATATTGTATAAAGCAATTGAAGATGGCGTGGTGTAATGTTGAACAGTTATATTCTTGCACTCTCTATTACAAAGAATTTTCAGAAAAGTAACAGATAAAAATTTTGTCCTGAGTATATATGGCATGGTTCTCTTGATTTGCTCTTCTACCAATATCTCCAGTGGTACCTACTTTTTTTCTTTAAAAATGATTTTAGACTTAAGAAATAGAATGTGTTTCCTATCTAAAAGATAGAAAGTGAAAATAAAGAGAAAAAAGCATATAAGTTTTTCTTATTTCTAAATGAATGCAGACACAGTAGATAATATGTAATGTGGGTCTGAATTAAAGGCTGTATCATTTATGTATTTATTTTTAAACATCAAAATATTTTTAAGAGTACCATGCTTCTTTCCAAATCCAAATTTTCTTTGTAAATATTATTTTGTGCCAGCAGGGAAAAAAAAAAGTTTAGAAATATATAAATTCACCCTAAGATATTAGCCTCTTCTGACTGATTCCAAATGGAGGCGACCACTTTAAAGATTTAATTTATTCTGATAACTTACAGGGTTGTATTTTGGTGGAGTGGGTCAAACAGCCCTTTTCTATTGCTCAATTTGCCATGGACAAGTGCAGCATTAAAACTGTGGAATGGTTTTTTTTTTTTTTTTTTTCTGGGGGGGGTCACTGATTTAACTTAAAGGGGTATTAATTCTGACACATTTAAATTCTTTTCATGTAAACCTGAAGAGCCGGTTTGCTGGGTAGGGGAGAGGGACACTCAGTCATTTTGAAATAGTTAGCATCTAAGTGGCCAACTCACAGACGAGGTATCAATGAAACTTTTTCTTTAAAATATAAACCTGGGAAGAAGAAAGGGCTGGCTGTTTATATAACTGAAGCCAAAATATACTAGAGCTGTTGTTCAATGGGTCAGTGTAAAAGGAACCCATGTCAGGGGCTACTGACTACAGTTCAATAGGGATCCTAGTTGAGCTGGAGGAGGGCTACAGCTTTTGTTTTGCCCTCGTTATTGTTTTGGGTATGACTGGGAGTTTAACGATGTTGGCACAAGGCCTGAAATGCAATTTGCTATTTTTATTACTCTGTCAATATGGTGCATTAAGGTCCTCAATACTCTTCAACAAATGTAAAAGAAAAAAAAAAAAGAACCCTTTTTATATCAAGCTCTGTAGAAATTAAAACAGAAATGTCTAATGTACATTCCTCAATACCACAGTCTAGATTAAAGCGTCTGAGGTAGTCTAACTTATTAATTTAAAACTATGATGAAAACCTAAACTTTAAAGAGATATATGGTTCCTAGGGTTGCCTCTAGGGAGCCTTTCACACAGAAGCCCTTTCTTTCTTTGTGTCCACAGTGTAAAGGTAAAATGCCAAAAGAGAAGACAAGGCCTTGTTCTTACCTCATAAAACATTTTCCACTTTGTTTCTGGCTGGAGATAAACTAAGTGTAGCTAACTAATAATCAAAGGTCAAATAAAAACAATGAGATAAGAATGAAAACGGATGAAATAATTTACAATTTTTATACCATCACCATCACTCCTGGCTTCGCATCCTCAATTACAGCACATTAAAAGTAGTAATATGCATCAAAAATGAAGATTTACCACAGTCGTTATACCCCAAATCACCCCAACTTTAAAGCATCACAATTTTTCCAGAAATTTCTTACTTCCCTTTTAATCTCAGAAATTACCTAATTATACCATGCAAAGTGATTTTGCAAACTGCTTGTAATTGAGGCAAATGTGTGGCTTTTGCCCAAACTTTCCACATAATTACCCTAATTATTCACTTGGCTTTTCTATAAAATCCCAGCACAACAGTATTTTAGGCCATGTTTTTTTTGGAAAAAAAAAATGTAGTGAAGTTTTGGATCTCAAATTAAGTAATATCTCAGATTTCCTTAAACTGCTGGGGTTTACCAGTAATTTAAGTGCATAACTATTACGATTTATAGTTACCAAAGAAGGAGTATTAAAATTTGGTTATACTGTCTGGTTATTGTTGCAAAGAATCTGAATTCTCCTTGTCAAAATTCAAGTAGAGTTAATCCCTTGCTATATGTTAACCACATCACTTAATTCTTGTTCATTGAAATTTCAGGTGATTACACTGTGTGTTGTTTGTGTGTGTGTGCTTTTGGGTTTCTTTTTTGTTTTTAATTTCCATGTCAGTCTTTGTCTTCAGAGCAGGAGTCAGTAGACTTTTAATTATAAAGGGGTCTAACAGTAAATATCTCATGCTTTGCATGCCATAAGTTCTCTGTTACAATTATTCAACTCGACAGACGGATCAGTAAAGCAGCCACAGAGGATCCATAAAACAATGAGTGCAAATGTGTACTAATAAAACTTTATTTACAAAAATAGGCAGCAGACGGGATTTGCCCCATAGGTCTTGATTCACTGAAACTGATTTACCTTTTATAAACTTCAGGGCAGAGACAGGGATTTATCCAACTTGTTTTGCTTTGTTTTAAAGCTACATCACTTACAGAGTACACAAACTATAGTACTTTTTTTGTAGAATAAAGTTATTGATATATATTTATATGAATGTTCTTAATCCATATGAAATAACTTGAATTAATGCCAGATATTATTATGGATATGGACTATGAATATAATCTGAAAAAAGAACACTATTCCACTTGATAGTCAAGTAAAATTTTTCCAAATTTAAATTTGGCTTTATTGGAAAACCAGATCTTTGAGAGTATGGTATATATCAGAAATATACACCAGTATTTGGTACTTATCTATTTCTGGATATCCGGAAAGCTCACAATTTCCCACCCATCTGAAGTTAGGCATGGTACATGCCAAATTCTGGCCACTGAAATATAAATATTGTCAATGGGATAATAATTCCTGACATATATTTAATAATACACATAAAACATTAGCAAATTACAAGTATTATCTCTTTATATATCTCACACAAAAACAAGTATATGTGAAATTCCTGACTAAAACCTAACATACTCTCTGCAAACTCCATTTGGACTACATTTGTATAACAATTGTGATACAAAAACAGTAACAATTGTGACAACAAGAGTACACAGATCTGTGTACACAGCACTGTGTGCTGGCTTTTTTTTTTTTCCCCCAAAAGATTTTATTTATTTATTTGTCAGAGAGAGACAGACAGTAAGCACAAGCAACAGGAGAGGCAGGCAGAAGTAGGTTCCCCGCTGAGCAAGGAGCCCAATGAGGGACTTGATCATAGGACCCTAGGATCACAACATGTGTGAAGGGAGATGCTTAACTGACTGAGCCACTCAGGTGCCCCTGTGTTCTGGCTCCTTTTTGAACCTTTTTTATATACTAAGTATATATTCATAAAAACCTTTAAGGTAAACATTAATAATAACATTTTAATAATAAATCAATTTTACTGAAGAAATAGCTGAAGCACAAATCCATCAGAGTCACTTAATTTTCAAGAAATGCTAAGATCAGGTTTGAACAGGGAGCAGGCTCACAGTACAGCCCATACTTCCAACCATTAAAATATCTTTGCTCTTTTGTTATGAACTTTATGTCAGAAGCATGGGAATTTGTAACAAAACTCCTGTGTTTATTACCATTTGAGATTATAATGTTGAAAATTAACCTGCATGAATAATCAAAAATTTGGAAGTGTAATATTGCTTATGCTGGCAATATGTTGACAAAAATAATATTGGAAATAGCTTAATTCAGCAGTACAGGATTAGCTACATAGTATGCTTATCTCTAAGACTGAACAATATGAAAGCATTAAAAATATAGTAGTAAAAGTCTACTAGTGAGGGAAAACTAGTCACCATTTATTGACTTGGAGTAAACAGCTTACCAAAAAATGTATTTTGTTTCATTTATTTATAAATACATTATACATATAATATGCATTTTATATTACATGGTGTAGATGATGTATACTGGTGGTACTGGCAAATGTTTGATAATTGGCTTTGGCTTTCTGGGAAGAAAAAGATTTCCACATCCTGACTGATTTTAAGCTACCTGTGTAAAATATCTGGGAAACTACCAGATCTGGGAAGAGATAACACTCAGTTCCAAAAGCCAGTACATGCTGACTCGACCACACCATCCACTAAATGTAAGGGTAGGTAATTTCCAGATGGCAGCAATGTAAGCATGTCATTTCTGGTCATCTAAGGAGAAATTGTTGAGATTAAAAGTACAAGGAAGGGACTCGGTGAGGAGAAGTCTGAAAGATAAAGGGAGAGGGAGCTGGAGAAGGCAAAGTGAGAGTCTCCAGACCATAAGATAAGTCTCCACTTGTGAAAGGAGGATGGGGATGGAATGCTTGGTTAGGAAGAACTTCAGACCCCTGACTTCAACATAAGTGTGGGGAAATCTCTATTAGGGCAATGGGGAGATCTCAAGCAAAAGTTGTCCTCTGGAGGAGATCTGTGTCATATAGGAATGCCAAAACCAGGCTGGCTGTGATCAGCCATGGCTGCCAGTGGCTAGGGGAAGTATGGTCCTACTTGACTGAATGAAATGTAAAATCCAAAAGGGGCAGCAAATAGGGCTATTGATCAACTCTTCGCCCCCACAGCAGGTTCTCTTGAAAGCGATCTGAGAGGCTCACTTCCATGGCCTCCACAAAAGTTATCTACATTTTCTTATTATCTTTTTATTATTTTTGTTCACATTTTCTACAACTTACTGATTTGAAGATGGGGAACTATTTTTTAATTATTAATAATTCATGATGTGTTTAGATTCTCTTCATTCAGGACTGATCATATGCCATACATTTTACAATCTCTCCTCAGAGTGAATCATTACCCGAGTCTTCAAAGTTTATAAAGAACTTCCATAGATACTATATTAATATAGTGTAATATATTAATATGTCACATATATAATTAATATATAATATGTGACATATTAATATATTTATATTTCTGTGAATAATTTTATTAAATGAATAATCACTACTTCTACTATTAACATTAATAAACATAAAAATCAAAAAATACGTGACTCTTCTAGTGCCACACAGCTAATAATGATGGAGCCAATATTCAGACCTAAGAAGATCCTACATTTTTCCCACATTTTGGGAAATTCCCACATACTGGCTTCCATTGGTTTTTCACACATTATTGTGATTTCAGTATGAGTTATTAGAGGCATCCTTGTGTAATAATTAACAGCATGGCCTCTGGGGCCAGGCTGCATGCATGGACTTGAAGCCTTGCTCTGAGATTTATTAACTGTGTGACTTTAGGCTAAGTCACACAATCTCTCTTGGCCTCTGTTGTAACATCCTTTACATGATGATGATGACAGTACCTAATTCACAGGGTTGCTGTAAGCATCAAATACTTGGAAAACTTGCACAGCACTGACTCTTGTAAAACACTTGTAAAGCACTTGTAAAGCGCTTTGAAGAATGCCTGGCAAAAAGTAGCTGCATGAATTTAACAAAATGTGTTAATAAAATTATCATCACATAATAGGTAAAAAAATCTGTTTTAGAAATATTAAATAATTTTCCAAGGTGAAGGAAATGAATGACCTTAATTATGGCTTTTAAAAATAAAAGATCAGCAAATGTAATGTAGTAAAGTACAAAAAGCCAATGAGCCATGCAACCTTGGCCAAGGCACACTCCCCCTCTGGACCTTAATTTCCTAATCTGTGCAATGGTGTGTTTACACTAGACAGTTCCCAAGGTTCCTCCTAGGTCCTGTGGTTTTATGGCTTCTAAGAATTTAATTTGATACCATTAAACTCTCAGAAAAATGATTTCCATTCGACATTTTGTTTCAGGGGGAAATCTACAAAATATTTAATACATAATTCCAAAAGACCAAAATCACCAAGCATGTATTCAGTTACTATATTTTTAGTAATTTCCCACAGTATAAAAGAAATTTAGTTCAGGTTAGTATAAAACATTTCATGTTTTTTAAAGATAATTTGTTTTTTTAAATTAAAATGAAGTATGTACACTGTATTTAGCACCTAAGATAAATATGTTCAGAAATTTTCTTTTAGAGCAAAGTTATCAGAAAACTTTTAGAAATTGTAGCACCTCCAAGAAAACTTTAGGTAGGATAATTCTTTTCGCAAAAGCTTTGGGAATTTTTTCTTTTGCTGTATTTTCAGGGTCAGGCCAAAAGTGGTGGTTAACATACCAATACAGACAAGAGTCACAGTGATTAAAACCTTGCCATTGTATCTTTAAAATTTTGGTATTTGTGCCATAATACACTAAATTATTTCCTGCTTAAGTAAATTGACTAGGACATACTACAGGTAGGACTAGTTTTGAATTCATAGCTTCATCACAGTAAACAAGTAATAACACTGAAGAAATATGAATAACACAGTTTAATAGCCTTTAACTGTGGGCCAGACACTCAAACTAAAATCCCACAAGGAGCAAGGAGGGCATCTAGGTGGCTCAGTTGGTTAAGTGTCTGCTTTCAGCTCAGGTCATGATCCCAGAGTTCTGGGATTGGTCCCGCATCAGGCTCCCTGTTCAGTGGGAAGTCTGCTTCTCCCTTTACCCCTCCTGCCTGCACCCCCTGCCCCCCCTCGTTCATTCTCTCTCTTACAAAAATAAATAAATACTTTTTTAAAGAATAAAATAAAATCCCCAAGAGGATCTCAGAGATAAGTTCTGTCGTTATCTCCATTTTCCAGAGGAGGATGCCAATGAATCTCAGAAGCCACACTAAGAGCTACTATTTATGTATAACTTCTCTTTGTGCTGTGAAACATTGTGTGGTAAATGACAGCAGGTCATTCTGGGGCTACCATGCCTGGTCTGAGATGGGCAAACCAGACTTAGATCAGCATTTCTTTGTAGGGGACCTTCTCTTCTGCCAGAACCCACTCAAATGGAAATGGTATTCCAGAGAGTGTTTCACCCTTCCCTACACCCATAACATCACCCAACAGCATTCCACGAAGAATGCTCTAGTTCCTCACTCTTCAGATGGAGTAACTCAAAGGAAATGTTAGAACAGAGGATAATACAGTACCCTTCAGATCACTTTTCAGTATTTTCATTAAGATCAAGCTGAGAATTCTGGAGAATAGTTCTTCCCTTCCTTCCTTCACTGAGTGTCTCAAAAATAAAATATATTTATTCTTGAATATGTAATCACATGTTGACTTTCTACCAAAGGTAACTCTGGAAAAAATTTAAAAAAAATATATAGCTGAATAACCCCCAAATTTAGGATTTTCATCTCTAAATGTACAAGCCATTCCCTTGAGCTACCTTGTGTTATTTAAATTAAACACACTGATCTCCAAATGGGTTTTATTTCTAAGTACCTGGTTTGACTTATATTATTCCCCCTGTTTTCTTTGACAATTTTACTAAATTATATTGAAATTTCAACAGTGAAAACATTAAAGAAAATTGTGAATAAATGGATTCTGTATGTTTAGATTTGTTTGGATTACTACTGATGAAGATTCTCCAAAAGTTCCATTGAAAAGTGCTTGCCAGGGTGCCTGGGTGGCTCAGTTGGTTAAGTGACTGCCTTCGGCTCAGGTCATGATACTGGAGACCCGGGATCAGGCCCCACATCCGGCTCCGTGCTTGGTGGGAAGCCTGCTTCTCCCTTTCTCACTCCCTCTGCTTGTTCCCTCTCTAGCTATGCTTCTTACTGTCAAATAAATAAAAGCTATATTAAAAAAAAAAAA
>PITA01017895.1:0-42019 GCA_004023965.1 Spilogale gracilis
TCCAAATCCCCACCACACCTTCCGCTCCGGGGTTCTCCAGCTTCAGCCCGAGTCCAGTCCTGGGGAGGCCTGCTAACGCACAGAGGCGGGGCGGCCCCTGCCCAGCGTCCGAGCGGCCTGGGGTGCGGCCTGCGGTCTGCGCCCCTACCGAGCCGCCATGTTGGAGAGGCCCCGCCGCAGCCGTCCCCCAGTTCTGTCAGGAGGAAGTCCACACTCCCTAAAGCGCTTCAGGAGGTGGTGTCCGTTTATTCAGCCAGCCTCAGCCCTCACCAGACCTTTCTCACAGCCCCCCAGTCACGTCCACAGCTGTCTCTTCCGCACTTGCGCTCGCCCTCATACCTCTGGGCCTTTGCATATGTCTTATTTGCTGTGTCAGGTGCTTCCTCAATACCCCTGACTTCTCTGCCCTGACTGGCTAGTCTCCTCTCAGCTTCCTGTCTCTTTTCCGGTTACTTCTTCAGGGAAGTCTTGACCCTCTGCCGCCTCCCTTCACAGGCAGCCTCACTACATTACCACCAGTGACTGGAAAGTGAGTGACGGCGGAAGCGCTGCTCTCTCGTCGTACAACCCCTCCTCTTGGCTGAGGCAAACACAGAAAAGGCAAAGGAAGAGTCCCGTGGAGGGTGCTGGGCCACGCTGGTGGCTCCTCAGGAGGACAGGGGCGCGGGAGAGGTGTCCCCACAGGGGAGAGGCAGCACAGCAGGTGCTCTCCTCTGGGAAGCTTCCTATCCTTGGAGTGACAAACACGGGCTTGTCCTGCTCTCCTCAGTCCCCTCGGCCTACCCACCACCTGGGGCAAATGAAGCCCACCCCTGTATCAGCTACCCCCAGGGAGTCACCCCACCCACCCCCCGTGCCCCTGTCGGGGCCTCCAGCCAGCTCTGGTGGGAGCCATGGGATGGCCTCGGTGTGCCTGACAGGCTCTCCACAGTGATGCTCTGAGGGGTGACCTTGCTGTCCGGGACGGCGCCCGCTCCTTGCGAGCCTGCTGATGTCTTAAGGGTTGGGCTGCTTCCCGGGCTGGGGGGGGGGCAGTGGTGGGGCAGGGGTGGGGGTAGGGGCATCCTCGCTTTTCCTGCACAGATATTTGGCCCCAGTTTTCAGGTCCGGGTTATGTAACACCTGAGGAGAACTACACTCCCCAGGCACCCACACCTTTTCCCTTTCGTGGAGCATTTCGCAGGCGCAGCTGCTTCTCAGAGAGGTCTATTTTGGGAGCTGTTTTCATTTGACCTATATTAAGCACAGTCACAAGGCGGGAGGCAAGTTGCAGGGAGCAGGGTGGCCTGCTTGCTCTTTGTGCTTTTTTAGTGTCACGGGTGAGAAAACCAGACGAGCCGGTGCCTACAGCTCGGGAGCTCATCGCCGCATCCGGCCGCAGAACATTCTAGGCTGGGACGGCCCACCTCTAGTGGAGCAGGCCTGGGCTGGGAGGCCCGGGCTGGCCGCCCCCCTCTCCGGCCCCACTGCACAGTTGTGGTTCGGGTCTCCCTGAGGCCCTACGGAAGACAGCAGTGAATTCACTGCAGCTCTGGTCAGGGAAACGCTGACTTCCCCGCAGGCCCAGAATTTACCAGGCAGGAGTGTCCTGGCCTGTGAGGTGCGGCCCGGGGTTAAGCCCCTCACTGTGGGGAGCTGGCTTTCCCGGATCACATGACCAGCAGGGGCAGAGAAAGGGCTGCTGGGAGCATCCGGCCCAGGTCCTGCAGGCAGACGTGTATTCCTTGGGGTCCCCCCCCCATTTTGAGGGCCTGTGGAGGAAATGACAACCCACCAAATGTCCCAGGGGCCCCTCTTCAGTGGGGACATCTCCTGCACCACTGTTCTCTCCCTCAGGGCTGCTCTCATCTCCCTCGAAGCAGAGGCCGAGTTCCAGGGTCTAAAGCTCTGCTCTACACTATGGACCCCAAAAGCCGCATCTCCAGCACCTCGTCTCTCCTGAGGGGCAGGCCCACGTCTCCAAACGATTATTTCACTGATACATCACAGGCAAAAATTCAAAACAGAGGACGCCTGGGTGGCTCAGTTGGTTAAGTCACTGGCTTCGGCTCAGGTCATGGGTCCTCGAGCCCTGGGATCGAGTCCCGCCTCAGGCTCCCAGCTCTGCGGGCGGTCTGCTTCTCCCTCGGAGCTTCTCCCCCTCATGCTCTCTGTCTCTCTCTGCATCTCTCTCTCTATCTCAAATAAATAAACAAAATCTTTAAAAAAAATTTGAAGCAAAACTGCACGCCTCCTCTGCACTGGGATCAGCCCCCGGCCTGCCCACTGGGGAGGACACAGCTGTCGTCCCCGTCTTCCATGTGCCTCACACCATGTCTGTCTTTGAAGGGCAGGATGCACACTGATGAGGACTCCTCGGGCTGGCTGGGGAGATGCGGGGGCTGCCGCCCCTCAGAGCTGCGGGAAGAGAATCCTGGCTTTGTATCGTGCTGCAGGTAGGGGTTTCCGCTCCCGCCCTTTGCGACCCAGTGAGTGAATGGCTGTCGTCGAGAGGCTGAGTGTGTCATGCACACTGCAGTGACTGCATGATCCCCACGGAGCTGCTGGAAGCCGCGAAGGAAGTGGGGAGGACATCCCTGGGAGAGTTGGAGGACAGCATGGGGAGGCGGGGGAGGGACGACGAGAGGCCATGGCTGCTGAGGGGAGCTGAGATGTGAGCTAAGTGCAGGAGCAGAGGGAACTTGGAAAACTTGAGTTTTGGGTATGGAGGGACGGAGGACGGCGGAGAGAATGGTAGCGCCTTCTAGGTAGGGTAGAGTAAGGTAGGGTAAGGCAAAGCACATCCCTCCCACGGGCACATGGGATGTGCTGAGACAACAGTGAAGAAGGAACAGGAGAAGAGGGGAACCAGGCTGAGGAGGTTGAACTCAAAGGTGTCCTTCCAGCTGGGCGGCCTCTTCCCTTCCTCTGATCTCTGTTCCCTATCTCTGGGGCCTGACCGATCCTGGCCACTCCATCACTGCCGGGGGCCCCTGGGGTGGGAGGGGAAGCAGTAAACACCCTCTGCCAGCGGAGGTAGACCCAGGGGCAGACAGAGGATTGCACACCACACATCAGGTCTCCCAGGGCAAGGCCTCTCGCTCCTAGGGCAGGAATGCTCGGGAGCTGGGAAAGCCGAGACAAAAGCACCAAAGGAAAGGACACTGAAAGCATGGCCAAACAGAAGTAATGGAGGGATTTGAGAAGAAAAATCCATTTTGCTTCATTAAGGAATAAAGAAAAGGCAATATCACTCTCTACTCAATGAAATACCAAAAAGAAAAATAATGAGGAGGGGGGCAGATGAAATGCCAAGAGGGGATATTGTCATTTTCAGCTGGAGTAAACACCAGAATCATTGTTTCTGTTGATACGGCATAATCAGTGAGTACATTTTTTTCATAGATAAAATACATATCAAGATGCAGGCACGCACTCTCTGACTCAGTTTCCTCTCTTTCAGCTATTTAGAAATGTCCCAGTGAAGAACTAAAGGCTTCTTGTGCACTGAATACTTGCTACCCAAAGGCTGGAAAAGGACTTTCACCTCCTAATACCAGCACTCTGCACTTCACTCCATAAACATTTGCTGGAAGACAAAATTTGCAAAGAAAGAAACTCCTTGACAATTACAGGTCACCTCTAGAAGAGCTGATTAATTCCGTGGTGGTATTATCCATCGATGATAATATTAGGCTGCTGTTTAAAAGGTATGGACAAAACAGTAGCTGCAAAAGATATTTGGAGACAATTCAGGAACTATGAGTACCAACTACCCGGGTAGTAGATGATATCAGAGAATTTTTTTTTAAGTAGGTTCCACACCAATGTGGGGCTTGAACTCATGACTCTGATCAAGATCTGAGCTGAGATCAGAGTTGGATGCTTAAGCTACTGAGACACCCAGGTGCTCTGATAGTAGAGAATTTTTGTAAATTTACTTCAGGGTGATGACGGTTTTGCAATTACTTATGTAGGAGGCTGTCCTTTTGGGGGACATGGATGTTGAAGTATTTTGGAGTAGGTGTCATAATAAAGTAGGCATAGGGGCCAGGAATGCCCTGCCGCCTAAGACCCGCCTCCTTAGCATGAAGATTATTTTGAGTTGAAAGCAATCAAAACCCAGCAGATTCAGGAAAAGCTCTTCACCTCCCCCTCAACTGCCTAAAAAGAATTGAGAGAGAGGATCTGCTTCAAAAAGAGAGCTGTCACCATAGAGAATTCCACTGTGATGCGAGCCGGGTGTGGTAGACAGGGAGGAACCCAGCAAGGTCTGTTTGGTCCAAGTCCTGTGGTCCCCTTGTTTCTGAGACGCCCAACAAACACGTGTTTAAGGCACGCTTGCTCTTTTTCATCTTCCTATGAATTGCACTCCCCCCGTTGACCTCCCAGACTCCTACCCCTTCTTCTAAGTTCAGGTGGCCTCTCTTCCTCATTTTGTCTGCCTGTCTTTGGAATCCCATGTCCATGTGGCTTCCCTGTGAGTGTGAATATATATACATATATATGTATACATATGAAATGTCCGTCTGATTTTTTTTTGAGAGAGAGAGAGCGAGCGTGCCCTCATGTGGGGTGAGGGAGGGGCAGAGGGAGAGAAAAGAACTTAAGCAGGCTCCACACCCAGCACGGAGTCTCATGTGGGGCTTGATCTCAAGACCCTGATATCATGACCCCAGAGATCCCAGCCTGTGCTGAATTCAGAAGTCAGACGCATAGTCAACTGAGCCACCCGGGCGCTCTCTCAATTTGATTCTTAGTCCAGCTAGAAGGACCTTGAAGATGTTACTCCCCAACATCTCCAAGTTATTTTGAAAAAATTTGCCTCCCCCCAAAAAGTGAAAAATGTTAACAAATTGTTACGTCTAGGTAACGGGAATGAGCATTTACTGGATTATTCTTTTCAATATTTCTGGATGTTTGCAAACATGTACATTAAAAAATTAAAAAATATGTATACCACGCATATAGAGGAGGCTAGAGTCAAAAACATCGAAGATTGATAAATAAGCAAAAAATGTGTAAAAAGCATATAATGTCGAGCTAATAGAACTGAAAAGAATTGCCACTCTGATATTGAATTTATGGAAGATTTTAACTACCTGTTATGTTTTACTATCTTTGAAAAGCAGGTTTAAAAGCTACTTGCAATAAGCAATTCAGTGCCTGACTTCCTTTAGTCTTTATATATTGTCATGATATATTCACATACGTGTATACCTACTTTATTAGTCTTTTACGCTCCAAGTTATTTAACGTACCAAGTTGCGACTTTGTGTTTGCTTTTATCCCTGACCTATGGGATGCAATAAAACAATTGAAATACTGTTTGTATCTTAAGAAAAAAAACACATTTATTGCTTTAGCGACATTTTACAATTGAAGGAAAACACCCAGCAGACGTTTCCTTCCCTCTGTCCTACTTTCCTTCCCACAACATTAATTAGTTTATTATTTTGATAATTACTTCTTCGGTGGGGCACTTAGGTGACTCAGTTGATTAAACATCTGACTTTGGGGGCGCCTGGGTGGTTCAGTGGTTGAGCGACTGCCTTCGGCTCAGGCATGATCTCAGAATCCTGGGATCAGGCTCCCTGCTCGGCGGGAAGCCTGCTTCTCCCTCTCTCATTCCCCCTGCCTGTGTTCCCTCTCTAGCTGTCTTTCTCTCTGTCAAATAAATAATAAAATCTTTTTAAAAAATTCTTACCATTCATTAGTTTAAAAATTGATCTAATTCTCAGTTTTTAAAAATAACTGAGGTTAAGCCTTTTAAAAAATGTTTCCATATTTATTTCCTTTTTAAAAATGAATTGTATTTAAGTATTCTTTGCCTATTTTATTTCCTAAAAAAAACTTACTGGTAAATTAAGTCTTTCAGGTTTTAAATGCCCAATTGTTACATTAGAATATTTATGAGGAAAAACAATAAAAAAAATTGTGTATTTGTCTTAACCAGTGTGAAGAGAAATGAGAATTCATTTAATTGTCAAATTCCTTAATAATTCTGAGGAACAGAAGGGTCAGTTCATTTCATCAGGACAATTTTGATTGTTATCCTAACTATCTTCAAAGTGAAAGTCTGAACTAATGTCCAATACCAAGTTTTTATAAAAAACAAACTCTGTGGATATTTAGAATTAGAGCTCCAAATTCCAAAGAATCCAATCTTCTAACAGCTTTGTGTGACATCCCAGATACTTTCGAAATTCCAAATTACAACTTTGGGTTTCTGCTTGATTCCATGAAGTGCATCCCGTCCCATAGCTGTGACCCCAAAACAATACCTAGCCTTCATCCAAATCGCCTATGTTTAACTTTCCCTTTTAGCCACAGGTGATCAAAACACTCAAACTGCTCTAAGCTGCTTCTTTCAAGCGTAATACCTTATCTGTAGAGATTAAGCAAAGAAATTTGTTCACAACATTTCCGATATTAAACTACTTACTGATTTTCCTCTGAGATTTAGAAATGTCTTTTTCAGAATTCGACTCCAGTATATGTAAAAGATCTCCTTGTGGAAATGTATTTTTTCCTTCCGATCTCAGTTCCTGTTGTTAAAGCTAATTGTCCACGCCTGGCCCGGGGCCTACCATAACTAGTACAGTAAATATTGACTGGAGCTGATTCGACCGCTCATAGAAACAAACCATCTTTTTAACTGTAGTTGTGCTGACAGTGATTTTTAAACCTAGGCTGAGCTGTATGGATGGTTGAAAGAAAGAGATCTCATTCCCCAGGGGGAGCCTCAGGAGGGGCCAGGAGCCGCAGGGACCTCCCCACCCCCCCTCTGCTTGGCTTCCATGGAGCCTTGAGATGCCCTCCTCACTAGGGCAGGCCCTTCAAGATTGTTCCAAGTAGGCTGGTTCTGAGGGCTGGGTCTTTCTCCAGCCAGGTCCATTTGAACCAGCCACCGCCCCACCGGGAATCCACAGCTGGAGCTGATGCAGTCTCCTTCTGTTGGGTGGGAGGGCAGGAGGGAGGAGGAGGGGTAGGATGAAAAGGGACAAATGTAGGTACCGTCTGTGCAGCCCCTTTCTCCTCCTACCTGCCTCTGAGGCAACTCTGGTCTGCACTCCAGGGGTTGCAGAATGAGCAATAAATGTACTCCGGCTGCCGTGCTCTTACGGGAAAGTGTCGGGCTCCCCAGAGGAGTTCAGGGCTCCAGAGGGGCCTAAGCTTGGCCCTGAGCCCGCTCAGCTGAGCTCCAGCTGCGGGAGCACCGGACTGCTCAGCCCAGGCAGCCCAAGATCCGGGCCATTCCTGCTCGGGTGCGGCTGGCCCTTCTGCCCTCTCTCCCAACCCCAGTCCTGCCCATGGGGCTCTCGGAGGCCCAGTCTAGAAACAGCGATGTCAGAGGCTCAGCACTGAAGCCCACCCCAGCATTTGTGCAGCAGAACGAGAAGAGAGAAGCCTTCCGTTGCTCCCAGGGATTCCTGGCTCTGTCTTCTCACCATTTCACCAAACCCACGTGCAGGAAAACCTAGAGGCTACTGGTCTGGGGCTCTTACCTCTGTTCCCATCACGCAGACCAAAGGAGGCCCTTGGCCAGATGGCAATGCTGGTTCTGTAAGCTCCCCCCAGCCTCCTGGCCTTTCCACATGCGGGCACAAGGCTCTGCCCCAGTAGCTCCTTCCAGCTGTCCATGGCCCCTTTCTGCACTCCCTCCTTCTCAAGTCTTTTTGATGTATCAAGGTAGAACTACCTCACAAACTAGACTTTAGATTCTGTGCAAACTCCAGTGCATTGGTATAGACACCATATTTCTTGCGAGGCACCTTCTGGTCTCAGTTTAGAAACAGTGAGTACCTGGGGTGCGCCTGGATGACTCAGTCAGTTGGGCGTCTGCCTTCGGCTCAGGTCTTGATCCCGGGGTCCTAGGATAGAGCCCATCACTGGCCTCCCTGCTCAGTGGAGAGTATGCTTCTCCCTCTGCCTCTGCCTGCCACTCTGCCTACTTGTACTCTCTCTCTCTCTCTCTCTCTCTCTCTGTCTCTCTGTCAAATAAATAAATAAAATCTTGAGAAAAAAAACATGCTAAAAAAAAAGAAAGAAAGAAATCGTGAGTACCATGTTAGCTCAACTGTTTAGCTCTCCCTGCTGCACTCGTGCGTGCGAACCATGTAGACATGCTCACGCCAACATATAAACTATGTCTGTACCAACCTAGTGAAATAGACTTCAACGGGTTTCTCTCTAAAGGGCTGATGCTGAGATGGATAATTTGGCGAAAGTAAAGCAGAAATAAAATGTGCAGGGGGTGGGGAGGAGTACTTGGCTTTGGCCACAGTGATCATAACCTATATTTTTACTTTCTGCCCTTAGGAAGAAAAGCTTTTGGTAGAGGCATGACGTATTTATCATTTAAATAACTCATTTCACAATTTTTTTCTAGAATTTGAGTGGGCCTGTTTGGAATTTTGTTGGGTTGTTGGGGGACCCCTCACGATACGCTTATTCAGGGAGGGGTGTACAGGATACTCTTCTTGACCAAGGATTCTCCTGGAGAATGTCTACTGGCAGAGCGATGGCCATGATCCTCAGTAGAGAACTCTGCTCCTGAGTAACCAGTTTGGGTGTTTGGGAGGCACACGGAACAATTTCACAGTAGTGTGAAACACACACTCGTGTTTCTTTATTTATCTTCCACTTCTGAATGTTCTACTATGAACCTGTAAAATCAGAGAATAAAGACATAAAAAAGAAGATAATGCTATATGACATGATAATGATATATGACATATGTGTCCATTATGTATTTTAGATATCTTTATCGATTGGTGGAAAATTTTTGTGGCTCTTAATTTTTTACATTTTTCTGCAGTTATCCATATTTGTTCATTATAGAACCAGAAAAATATTTTTAAAATAAAGACCTAAGGCTTTTTTGTTAGCCAAGCCCCTGTTGATAAATAAGAATTACAGAGAATGTTCTAAATAGGAAGGGCAAGCTTAACATGGTCGAGAAAAATATAGAACACTATATTTATCACTTTAGGCTAAGGAGAGATTTCTTAAGACACAAAATACACTATCCATGAAAGAAACCTGTATAAATTCAACTGCAATATAATTAAGAACAGACGTTCATCAAAACTCACCATAAAGGAAGTCCTGTGACAAGCCACACTCCTGGAAAAAACATTTGTCACAGGCACAGCTGAAAAGGTAGAAATGCTTTTTGCATATTAAATACATTAATGCTTAAAATATACATTAATATCTATAATATTTTTAATATAAATGAAAAATATTAGTTTCAGGATAGGTACATAACTCATACAAATCGCTGATGATAAGAGAAGGATGGTGTCTAGAAAATGGGCAAAGAACCTGAACAGGCACCTCACAGAAGAAGAAACACGAATGTACCAAAGTGTTGGAAGATACCTACTGGACCCTGTGAGGAATCAGAGAAACAGGAACCATTAGAGCTGAGAGACAGCTAGAGGCACCCAGCAGAGAGGCCCAGGGGGGGATTAGAATCAGGAGCATCTGGAACCGGCCTTCACTGCGGGAGGGCTGGGGGGGTTCTGGCCACTTCGGAAAATCCTTCAGTGCAACCTTATCAAGTTGAGCAGGCACTTAGCCCATAACCCAGCAATTCCATTTCTGGCAATTTACCCAGTGAGAAATATTTGAACATGTGCACTTGGACAAGCACAAGAATATTCAAAGGCGCGGTTTTCATACCAGCCAAGACTGGCGGGCAGAATGATCCGCTGTGGCTCTGGGAACCCCACAGCCCTGCAGTAAGACACACACAGAGCAGTGGCCCCAACGTAGTAGTCCAGAGCTGAGAAAAGACAAGCCCGGCAAGACAATGTGCATACCGTATAATGCCAGTTCTCGAAGCTTAAAAACAAGCAAACTTAAGCAATATATTATTTAGGGAGGCCCACACAATCTGATAGAAAATATCTTAAATCTTCGGGGAAATGAAAAACACCAGATGCTGACTAGGGGCCCCTGCATCGAGAGGTTAGAGGTGGGAATGAGGAGGCTTCAGTAACGCAGTGTGTTGCTTGTCATACTTTTTAAGTCGAATGAGGGCTTCGCAGCTGCTTCGATCCTTATTACATTTTATGACTTGGCTATGTGTAATACTTTAGTGGACCATGTATCACATCACCTAAAAAGATTAATGACTACAGAAGGAAATATGTGAGATATCTAAAAACTGCAAGTGGAACTCTTTCAACTTGAACTCAATCTGACTCAAGTTTCCAAACTCTTAAAGCGACCTGGCCATGATGTATTGCCTTATTAACAGTGCTTTTAATTTGAAGAAAAAATAAAAAGCCCTGATTATAATCATTGGTATGGATATTGAGGCCCACACTCATTTTCTTAACTCTACCCTTTACTTCTCTACATCTTCCCAAATGATCATGGTGCCCCAGGGTGGCCAAGAGGGCGAAGGGGAGAAGTGCCCAAAGTATGCTTCTCTAGCGCCCCCTACAGACCAGATTTACCCTAGCAGCAAGTAGGGCATCCACCAGACCCGAGTGGGGCGGGATGGTGACATCTTCACCAACAGGGGAACTCCCTTGAAACTGGCCCATGGTTCTTTTCACTGCAGTCACTGTTTGGGGCTCGACAATGCGGGGTGAGGGCTTTGGTTCCTGGACATACGGAAGGGGTCCCCCAGCCCTGTCCCATGTAGGCGTTCCCAGGGGTCATTCGATCAGACTGGCACAGAGCCCTTTGTACAGAGGAGCTGGAAGGGGCAGGGTTGGGACTGCAGATCCTTGAGCCCTGGGCAGCTGGGGAAGACGAGAGGTGGAGAACAGTCTGGAAGAGATGGGGAAGCAAGGTGCTTCTGGAGGAGTGAGGATAGCACACAGAACCCAGGGGGCCACTGAGTGCTACTGAAGCGCACACCAGGGTCCCCAGGGAGGCCGCAGTGTTGTGAAGGCCATGGGGATCCTCTCCCTTCCCTGCTGAGGCATCCGATGGGGACAAGTCGGCAGAACATCCCCGCTGGTGCACTGTCATGTGAGCTCCCCTTGCCTGGCTCCACAGGCCCAGCCAACACCAGCCCCTTACTCAGAATAGGGAGATAACAGACTCCCAGCCATCGCGAGAGATACGTAGGCTACGGCCGTTGTTCTCGGTGTTCACAGTGAGGGATATCAAACCTTTAAGACTCACAAAGGGTAAACTGAGGTCCAGAAATCGATTCCAAGAAGCACAGCGACCAGTCCAGGTGTTGAACTCAGCTGCTCAACCTTCTTGAGTGGTCTGGCTGGCCCGACCGGTATGTCTGACCGCGACAAGCTAATGGCTTTCCCCTTGTTTATTTTCTACCTGCGTGCAAATGAGCAGAAGCAGGAAGAAAGGCTTCCCGTCCAGCAACACTCCCCGGCTCCCATGTTGCTTCTGCAGCCTTGCTTGCCTCTAGACAGCCTCCAGCTCGGGTTGCCAAGATTAATCCCCCGTGGGGCTGAAGCCACGGCGCTGTTCCCTGGCTCTAGGCCAGGCGCCCAGGATGTGCGTCAGAAAGAGCCAGTGAGTGAAATTCCAAAGCAATGTGAGTCACCAGGGGGGAGGAGAGGCGGGGACAGAAGTCGGAATGAGAGCCTGAGGGCGGACCACAATAAAAGCCCGGGGTCAGTGCCTGGGCCGAGATACCCAGAATGCTCACGTGTCCAAAATTGGGAGCAGGGCCTCGGGCCCAAGTGGCTTATCTCTGGGCTCTGCACAGACCTGGATGCAGAGGCTACTGAGCGGGAGGCCGGCCTGCTAGTCCCGGCCCTACGGTGACCGTGACCCTGACCTGGCTCCTCATAGGCCGGGCTTTGGGTCCCAGTCCTGAAATCTACGTGTTGTTTCCTCACGCACCCCCTCCTGCTGACCTGGCCCTGGACTTTGCTTCCGGACAGGGAGCTGTGCTAGGCCCCGAGGCCCAGCCGAAAGGGGGCTGGTAAGTCCATGATGCATAACCGCCCACCCCTGGGGAAAAAATGAGGAGCTCCCGCTTTCGCTGCTCTACCTGTCCTCACCTGGTCCCTTTCAGAACTCAGGACAATGAGCAGTTCTCAGATGTGAAGGCTGGGGGCAGGGGGAAGGTGGGTCAAGGAATCAAGTGTCCTACCCATCAGCCCTTGACTGTGGACCAGCGTGAGGCAGCCAGGCCCAAGACAGAAATGGTGTGTGTTGGGGGGGGGGGGGTCGGTTCCACCTGCAGTGGGAGAGTCAAGGGGGAGTGTCTACAGGGACCAGGAGCCAGGACAGGCCTGGATTGCACTCTCTCCTTGGAACCTCACCAGGAGGGAAGGGGAGCGGGCTGTGGGGGGTCCTCGCCTCCTCCAAGAGCCTTTTTCATCCTACTCAAGCAGCTGCCAGCGACCAGGGTGGGCCCCGCAGCGGCACATGCCTCTGGGGCCAGCTCAGCCGCCATGCCTGCTCCAGCTCTGCCCTTCTCCGGCCTGAGCGCCCCTGCCTACTCCGAGGATAGCTCCGCTCGGACCGTTTTCCTGAACCCAGCTTTTCCTCACCGCTCACGCGGGGACCCTGCACAGCTCCTCAGTGTCCCTCCCCACTTCAGGCAGGAGGATCCATTTCTCTAAAAAGAAGCAGAGCAGCATCCCTGACTCTAATCCTCACCCTCTCTTGCGCCCGCCCACCCCCCTGGGCGCTTCTTTCAGTCCTGGCCAGCAGGGAACACAGGCTAGCAGAGCAGCATGCCTTCAGGGCAGCAAAGAGCCCCCAGCCAGCCTGCTGTCCCATCCTTGCAAAGCTCAGTGGGGGGGGAGGTCCTTTTGCTTTAGGAAGGGACGAGGCTGAGACTGAGGCTTCCAGGGGCCCAGGGATGCCCCACTGGGTCCCTCAGACAAGGGGTGGCAGCGAAGGTGAAGGGCACAGCCCCGCGCAGAGAGTCAGACTGACTGAGGGGCTCTGCAAAGTGACCGTTTAAGGCTCCAGCTTTCCCTGTTTCTGGGTGACCTTTGCCTTGGGCTCCAGTCCCGCCCCCTCCTTGTGCCTCCTCTCCCAGGGCATACTTCTTTATCTCCAGGGGCTAAGACCCCTCTGTTTCTCTGACACATATTCCATCAACTGAGTTAAAAACCATGCCTTGAGGCATGAAGACTTTCCCACATCCTCGACTTCCTCTGGGGCTGGGGCTGCAGGGTGAATGAGGTCCCGGAGGGATCCGAGGCAATGCCAGCGGGGCTGTTCCTGCTTCTCTGCTGCCTATGTCCCTATATGGCTATGTCCCTATATGGCTATGTCCCTATATGCCTATGTCCCTATATGGCTATGTCCCTATATGCCTATGTCCCTATATGGCTATGTCCCTATATGCCTATGTCCCTATATGGCTATGTCCCTATATGGCTATGTCCCTATATGCCTATGTCCCTATATGCCTATGTCCCTATATGGCTATGTCCCTATATGCCTATGTCCCTATATGCCTATGTCCCTATATGCCTATGTCCCTATATGCCTATGTCCCTATATGCCTATGTCTCTATATGCCTATGTCCCTATATGCCTATGTCCCTATATGCCTATGTCCCTATAACGACCTTCCCTGATGGCAGAAAACATGTCCCATGATAACCTCACATGGTCAGAATTAAAAACCCGGTGGGGATCAGCAGCACCACCTGGTCTCCTGCGGGAGTCAACTGAAGCCCACGGAGATGGAGGCTGGGGAAGGGGCCACAGCCCTGGGCCCCATGAGGCCACAAACTCCCCGTGTGACTTGACATGCGCCGTTTTCTGCTCTGACTCGGGTTTCTCAGATGAAGAATCATTTTGGTATGAATTCGGAGCAACACATTAAAGCTCTAAGACCCCGGCCCGAGGTGAGAGGGGCTCAGGGCGGTGCCATCTCCTCTGAGCTGCTCGGGCCACCGCCTCTGTGACAATAGCAAGTCACGAGGCTCTTCGAAGCTTCAGTTCTCCCGTCTGCAAAGTGCGGATCAGAGCACCTCCTCAGAGGATTGTTCTGAAGTGTAAGTGAAGCAGGATATCAGCCCGACACCGGGCATATAATAGGCTTTTGATAAATGATGATTATGATGATTAGGTTGAAGCTTCTCGATGATCGGGATTGCTCCTTTAGGAATCGCCATCCTCTCTAGCTCAGCGTTGGGCACCAGCAGACTCTCACGCGTCTGTGATACACAACACACAAGGTAAATGAACAAATGAGCAAACAAGCCTCATTCCCCACCGGGGTCTCAGGGTGAGTAAGCAACGTGCCTGGGGTTGCATGGACCGGTCCCATGCCTTCGGCCCAGCCAGGCGGCCGACGGCCAGGTCCCACAGACGAAGAGCATGGCCCGTGCTCCGAGCGCTCCCTGCCCCTCGGCCCCATGTGTATAGAATGGTGGTTGGGGCACTGTGAGCCACGGTCTGCCGAAACCGCTCTGCCACCCCCCGGCTTCCCTGTCGGGGTACGGAGATGGTGGTGCAAGGGTCCCCTTTGGGGTCTCCTGCAGGCCCAGGGTTCCACCCCCAGCTCAAGCTCCCACACAGCTCTCAGCGCATGTTGCCTAGGAGAAAGGAGAGGGAGGGTTGGGAGAAAGGTCGGGTGAGCAGGGCTGGGCTTCTCCGGGCACCTGGTAAGCTCCGGACCAGGCGGCGAAGTGGGGGTGTGCATCCTGTGGCTTGTGAGGTGCCCAGACTGGGCTTCTCAGAACCTGTGTGACAGCAGCGCCCCACCGTCCAGCCGCTCTGCCAGGGGCCAGGGCACAGGCTGTCTTGCTACACGACTGGCCTGCTCCCTGAGAAGCTTCCAGCCCTGCCCTCGGTCTGCCTCACCAAGTGCCTTGCCCTGGGGTCCAATAACCTGGGAAAGGCCTCGCCCTGCGGAGCAATAGTCTGGCTGAGACGGGGGCCCTGGATTTGGGGCCCAGCACCCTGACCCCGAGAGGGGCTGAATCTCCCAGCACAGCTGGCTACTGACCCGGGCTGGCTGGAGCCGGAGGGAGGAGTTTCAGGTCCAGAGAAGGCCACACACAATGCGCCTGCCCTGCCGGTCCTACACCACTTCAGGAAAGCTCTGCCAGCCAGCCGTCCCCCTCCCTTTGATCAAGCCAGAGTGCTACACAGATATTTTTCTAGGTTTCTTTGTCCAGGAGGTAGAGGAGAGAGAAGAATGGTGGAGGGGGTGGCAAAGGAAAAGGAGAACGGGAGACAAGGAGGAAAGAAGGAGAAGAGAACGGGGGCCTTGACGGTGGATGGATCAGGTCCGTGGATGTGGAGCTTGGGTAGCTGGGGGAATTCTCTTCCTCTGGTTATAAACAGTCAGGGCCAGAGGCTCCTTGGATATCATTCAGGTCACCCACCTGATTATCCCGAGAACCCCAAGGGGACGGGAACCCAGTTCCAGAATGCACTCTAGCGCCTTTTATATCCCTTCCTTTATCGTGTTGTTGGAGGTCCGAGTACCAAAAAGGCTCCGGGGCTAGAGCAGAGGTGCAAGGATGCTCTGCAGGGTCCGGCCTGGAGCCCTGCAAGGGGAGCCCCAGAGCGCAGGTGAGGGCCAGGCCCCTTCCTTTAACCTGGGTCCAAAGCAGCGACAGCTGGAAACTCACGTCTGGTTCTTGACAAGCAGCAGTGCCCAATGCAGGGTCCAAAGTTCATTCAGACTAAGCCGACCCTGACAAGAACACTGAGCTCGCTAAGTAAACACTTCCTAACACGAAACCCACGAAAGTGTTTAAGATTTGCTGTTCCATGCCATGCATTCCTTTATCTGGAAGCAGGAAATTATAATACACACTCACATGGACCACCTCTGAGGGTCAGCAAAAACCTTTCCCATCCCTAAGATGGATTATTATCCCCACGAGCTCTAGCACGACCAGCTACCAAGGGGGACCAGTGGGTCAGAGGAAAGGGGACTCGGGGCCCCCGGGACACACCTCTCCCCTGGCCTCCCTCTCAGTCTCCTCCCTGCCCCCTCTAGAACACCACAGCCACATGGAAAGCCAAGGGGAACAGTTGGGGCTTTTTATAATCTTTATTTGTTAACAGTTCAGGCTATTTTTTTTCCATGCTTGCAAGAGATGCCAATGCCTCCTGAAAAAGTTGTGAAAAAAAACAAGTCTATTTTAGGGTGATCAGCCTCCTCGGAGCTTCTCACTTGCAGCTCTGTGGGGTTCCAGGAATGAGCCTGTCCTCTCTCAGAAGGCCTGTTTGAAGTGAAGGAACTTGGGCCTTGGATGAGCTGGCAAGGGGATGCATTTTTGCCTCCCCCCCCCTCACCCGCTTGTAAGGTTTCTGTCCACTGCTGGAGGCCTGCCTAGTGTTGCCTAGGCAGGAGACAGCCCAGGAGACCTGGGGGAGGGGCTCATGCATTTCCCCTGCATCATGGTGGTGGTACTGGCTCCTCTTAAAAGATGTAAACCCTGCATTACTGGGTGGCTCAATGGTTAAGCGTCTGCCTTCAGCTTGGATCATGGTCCCGAGTCCTGTGTTCGAGCCCGGTATCAGGCTCCCTGCGCGGCGAGAAGCCTGCTTCTCCCTCTCTCACTCCCTTTGCTTGTGTTCCTTCTCTAGCTGTGTTTCTCTCTGTCAGACAAATAAATAAAATAAAATTTAAAAAAGATAAAAGCCAAAAAGTGCTCCAGTCTCTCCGTTGAGCCAAGAGCTTTTGCAGGCCTGCCATATTCGTGGCTCGCTAGGAGGGAGGGCCAGGGTGGAGGGGCTTGGGTGAGTGGGCAAGGGGTCTGCATGCTCAGATCTCTGCCAGCAGGGCTGGCTGCAGCCTGGCTAGGCCAGACTAGGAGTGAATTCTTCAGCTCCCTCCTGCTTCGAGCAGCCCTGCCACCCCCCAGCAGCTCCACCACCCCCCACAGTGTAGTGTAGGAAGGCTGCAGGGAGCCGACTTTGAAGATCCCAGGCAGAATTCTCATTTGCATTCCTTTCACTGCCTCACCTGCTTGTTGGTTTACTCACTGGCCAAGGTGGGCATGGGATTTTCCAGCCATGGTAGGTTAGACTGTCAGAACTCTGCACCCTCTGTGCTAACTGCTCACCACAGACAGCCCTGGTGGCCTAGGCACGGGTGGGAGGCGGGTCCCTCTTGACCCAGGGACACTGAGCTTATATAAGTCCATGCGGCAGAGAAGGCAGAAATGAAGGAAGAATTAGAGGGATCACACAATCTCTGATCTCAGCCCTGGAAGGGGCCATGAGAAGATCATCTGGTCACTTCCTGTCTTCACACAAGCAGTAGTATTATTGCAATGGAAGACCAGAGAGATCTGGTTCCTTGCCCGCAGTCACACAGCCAGTCCCTGGGGAGGAGAGACGAGAACTGAGGTTGGCGCCAATCATTGCGATGGCTGCTCCTCTGTTTTGGTTTCTTTTTACTCAGGGCTCTTGGGGCTCCTACTGTCCCCTGCGCATCGGGCTAGGGCCGGGCGAGCCCTCTTACCTTAGCTTTCTTCTGCCTCACTGTTCCCTGCCCCTGGAGGGTGTCATGGCGAGGCCCTTCCATGACCCTTTCACGACACAGTTCCTGGTTCTTCCAGGGCTATCCAGCAGGGCTCTGCAAGCCCTTCCTCCATCATTCCCTATCTCTCCTGAAGTTCTAGCATTTTCTTTGGTTGGACCGGTCCCAAGATTGTGAGTAGCCACTTAAGGAAGCTGAAGGTGAGGATCTCTGTCTCTTACTATGTTTCTAACCCCTCCGCACTCTGCCCCCAGATATTTCCTTCTGTCACTCTCTGCTTTGGTGGCCGTCAGCTGACACGCTGCTGGGTGCAGCCGGGTCAGGAGCTTCCTCGTCGAAAAGGAAGGCCAATAACATACAGGCCTTCCACGCTAGGAACCAGTCATAGACACCCGTGCTGGGTAAACGGGGCCCCACGCTCGTGGGGAGAAAACAGGCCGAGAGGAGCGGGAACGGTCCGCCATCACTCAGCGGGGTGAGGACAGAAGCCAGGCCTCCTGGGGGACATCAGACTGCGCTTTTCAAATTCCCAAGTTCATGCCTGCTGCATGGGACGGACCACGAGTCCAGTTCTCGACCCTGAGGAGCCCCTTGATTCCCTAAGGTGGCCTCCGTCGTGGCCTCCAGGATGAGCGTCTCAGCCCAGTTGGCCTGGACAGCAGGGGCCATGCTCTTGTTCTGAGTAGACTCTCTGTTTGGGCTGGCTGAGCTGGCGGCATCTCTTCGGATGATTCAGTGTGTCTATTCCTTCTCTCACTGTCATCCCCTGCCATGCCCCATTCGCTTCTGTCCAGCCCCCCAGGAACGTTGAGGGAACACATGGCCATGGAGACCCAAAACAAGGCCGGTACAGCCTGTGGAGGACTTCTCTGCACAGCATGTGAGTGGGCACGGCACCGCGTGGTGTCGACTCCCTCCTCCTCAAGTGCCCCACCCGAACACTCATTCATCCAGCAAGCATTTATTGAGCTCCTATTGAATACTAGCTGCCAGACCAACAAGAAGGAAACTCAAGCATGGTCCCTTCCTATCAGCTCTCAGGACTGTGAGAAAGAGAGACACCCAATGACAGAGCAGGGTGATTGGTATTATTAGGGAAGCACAAAAGGAGGGCAGGAAACCTTGCCAACTTTTAGGAGGTATTCCTGCTGGGGTTCCCGGAAGAAGTGACGTCTAGGCTGAGACTTGAAGAGTGAGTAAGCATTATCCAGGTGAGGGGGGTAGGAAGAAGAACAATGCCCAGGCTGAGATGACTGTTTGAGCGAAGGCCCAGAGGGTTCTGTCTCTTATGGACACCTGGCGATGCCCTCCGAGTCCTAGACCTGGAGGCTGACTCTGGATTTTCCAGAGTTGGCTTCTTCACCCTGACAGGACTCTGCATCTTGAGATGCCTCTGCTTTTGCTCCCAGCTGGTACCAGACACCAGGTGAGAGAGCTGTGTGCCCCGACTACAGGCCGCTGGGGCGAGGGGCAGGGTTTCACGTCAGAAGGCCTGTGAGGCAGGCTTGGCCAAGGGTAGAGAGAGGAGAGATTAGTAGCCTGCCAGGAGGAGAGAGGCTGGAACTGCGTGTGAAACAAAGGCAAAGTACAGGTTGGAGGGAGACACACTGAGAGAGGTCTGCGTAGCTTGGGCGGCACGGGCCGGAGACTTCGAGCTCGGGAAGAGGAGGGCTTGCGGTCCTGGCCGCGTGAGCCTGCCCTACAGGAGCCCCTCTTGAGGGCCAGGATGGAGAGGGAGAGTTTTCTCCCCAGACGGGGCCTCCTGCTCACAGGCTTCAGGAAAAATGGCAGCTCTGATGCCTTTGTGGAGAGTGGTTCTGAGCGTTGCTGGAGGGCATGCCTTTGGGGACAGGCTCAAAGGATTTACATTCTCAAGGGAACGAGGAGTCACGAGAAGGCTTTCTGGAGGGAAGAGAGGCTGGAGGAGGCTCTGACGGGGAACGCCTGAGAGGTGATGTGATCAGGAAGAACTCTGGTTTGAAGAAAAGCTGAAAAAGAGGACTGTGTGCCAACAGTGGGACAGAATTAAGGTGTTGGCCCCCAGCAGAGCACCGGGCTCTCTCTGCCTGAGACAGTTTACCCAGTGTGAGCAGGCGGTGCAGCTTCACTGGGCCAACCTACACCTTCGAACCCCAACAGTGCAGCCTGATCGGGCAGTGAGGTGTGCAGGCTGAGCGGGCTCTTTCCCTCAAAGGCTCAGTAGCGGCAGACACAGAAGCCCATGATCTGGCGCAGACGGCAGTTCTGCTTTCCTGCTCTGTGCTCCATTGGGGCCAGCCCTGCTGCTGGGGTGTGTGAAGGGTGAAGCCAACAGTCGGGGGCCCTGGAGCTGGATGGGGACAAGAGAGTACCCGTGGGAAGAGGCCATGGCCTCCTGTGGTGCCCAAGCAGTGATGTCAGGCTATGGTTCTCTTTGGAGCAGTGACCTGTAGCACACAAAGGATGGGCTGAGGCTCTTCAGTCCCCAACATGTGGGAAGAACATGCCTATGGTTTAGTATCTTTCCCATGCACGCATTCAAACCAGTACATTCTGTTCTTGTGGAGACCGATCCCTAAGCAGAAGGGTGAAGCGGTCCACCCAGTCATCCCTACCTCTTCTCCAGCCTTCGGTAGCTTCAGGAGGTGGGGGAGCATTTCAGGCCCTTACTGAATGTGGACCAGGTCAGAAAGCACATTTAGCACAAGTACCTTAATGGGCAACTCCCAATTATGTACATTCATAGCTGAAAAGCATACTTCAGAGAATACAAAATTCATTTTTATTTGGCTTTCTTTGGGCAGTGGACTTCTCTTCCTAATGATTTTTGCGTAAACTGGTATTAAGCTGGATTTGCATTCTCAGAGCACAAGCTTGAGGGGGTTAGGTGGAAGGCATGTCAGTCTGGGCTTAAAAATTGTCCAGAGGTAACTGACAGGATGGAGACAACCAGACTGAGCTGGCTACTGTGATCACCGGTAGGGAGGATCATCAGTATCAAACCAGCCTTGAACATGGAAACTTCCTTTGAGGACTGCTCCTATTACAGATGTCATCCCTTATAATGTCTTTGTTTTACAGGGGAGTAAGTCAAGACAGAAAGCCCCACACTGTGTTAGACCTGGTCTCCAGGGCTGGTGTCTTCATGGCATTTCTTTTAAGAGGTCAGAAGATGCTGGTAAAGTCCAGGTGGCCATAGGATGGGTGAGGGGTGGAATCAGAGACTGCTGAAGACGGAGGGAGGGGGAGGAGGCCTAGATGGGCGAAGGTACAGGTGATACGATGACCCACTCTAATATTCCTGGGCACAAGCTGTACCTGAACGGCTTGTGATCAAGGAAGGAAGGCCCTCGGGTGCCAGGAAAACTCTCAAGCCAGAGGGGGACCCGCGAAAAGGCAGTGTTCTCCTCCCTGGGGGCCAGGGGTGGAGGCCTGGGTTTAAGAGGCAAGGAAAATATGTCGAGTTCCCCCTCCCCTAACTCGCATCCCTTCCAGGGCTAAGATGCGTCTCACAGTTCTTTCTCAGCCTCCCGGAAGAAAGGGGAAAACCCTGCGCGCCTCGCCAGGTAGAGAGAGGAGCCCCGCCACCGGTGGTGAGCCGAGAGGTTCCCAGCCTGGCCCCTGCGGGCGGGGGAAGGGAGGGAGCGGCGCCGCGGGGCGGGGCCGGGGCGGGGGCGGGGGCCGGGGCCGCCGGCCGCCCAATCCCCTTCTTGCCCCGCCCCCCTCCGCCCCCAGACCCCTTTCCACCAATGGAGGTCCGCGGTGGGCGGAGCCTGTCACGGCCGCCGTCCAGGCTGCGATTTTCGCCCCCGGTTCTCGCTCCCTTCCTTTCTTTTTTTTTCCTCCCTTTCCCTTTTTTGTGAATGAAAACAGGAGGTCGCGAGCGGTCCCCGGGACTGCAGCGCTAGGCGTCTCCGCGGCCGCGCCTTCAGAGCGGGCCGGGCGCGTGGCGGCGGCGGCCTCGCCCCTCTCCTCCTCCGCTGCGCCTCGCCTCCAGCCTCCGCAGCCAGAGGACCCGCGGCGGCGGCGCGGCCCAGGCGCCGGAGGTCGGGCAGCCGCGCGCAGCCCGCTCGAGCGCGCCTCCATGACATTGGGCGCCCGGCGCGCGGGGAGATGCTGATCCGGAAGAGGCGATGGCTGCAGTGCCGAGCGCGCGGCCGCTCCCGGCCCGCGGTCCGGCCTGGGCTGCCCTGTCAGAGTTTCTGATCTAGCGCGGCCCGGGCGCGGAGCCTGTAGCGGCGGCGGCGGCATCGTCCTAACTTGCACGCGCGGAGTGACCCCAGACATTGCACTAAAATGAGCGTGCTTAGCAGGAAGAGATGTGTTCCTTACACTAGAAATTACCCCGTCACATGTAGTGGTGTAAGTAAATGATTAATTTCTATTACGGCCGGGTTGCAAGCTGCCTGGAAACGCGCCGCTTCGCCCTCCTGTGCCCTCCCCTGCCCTATCTGCACCCCTTCTGACGACTTCCCCCTGCTGCTCACCCCCGCACCCCTTCTCCCCTTGGCTATCGCTTTGGCTGCTGGGGTCGCAGGGGGCAGGGGACTAACCTTTTCCGGGTTTTTCTAGGGAAAGGAAGATGACTTGATTGCCTTAGCGTGTCGTGGCCTTCCTCTTTACCCATTTTTAAAAAATTATATTTTTATTTCGTGGTGTGTGTGTGTGTGTGTGTGTGTGCGCGCGCGCGCGCGCGCAAGCAGAGCCGCGTGTCAGGAATAAAGGTCCAGAGTGGTGGAAATGTTTCTGTTAAAAACCGATGGAATTTGGATGTTTTGTTCGCCGTTCCGGAGATATTTCTTTCAACCCAACTCCGTTGCATCTGTGCATCAGAGTTCTGGCAAACTATGGGAGAGATACTTAGCGTTGTTTGTTGATGTTTGAGTCGGTTTTTTGTGTGTGCTTAGGTTTGCATTTTTTGTTAAAATGATCATTCAAGATCCCTTTGAGCCTGCTGTCCACTGGATCTGCAGGAGGGATTTGGCTCTCCGCCTTTCCCAATATTACAGTGTCAGCCACCGCTGCGAAAAGCCACCCTCTCTGGTCTCTTTTCCCGATTCTCCCTTCCTCTCCATCTTCCTCGATTTTTACCTTCATTTTGAGGATATTCCTCTCTTTTTTGCATTTTTGTAAGATGCAGGATGTGGGATATTGGTTGCTAGGAGACAGAGCAGGCTCCCAGGGAGATTCTGTCGTTTCCTTGACAACCAGACTAGGGCAGCCACAGATGAGCAACCTCCTATCAGCTGTGGGAGGGAAAGGGGGGCTTTTCTGGGCTCTGCAAAGTGTGTGTAGGGCTGTGGAGGTGGGACTGGTATCCGTTGAGGGTTGTAGCTAATCTGAGCACACCTGGCTTTTTGGCCTAGCCTGAATACAGAGCTGGGAGAGCAGTGGGCAGGGGGCTGACTGTGGGCAGGGGGCTGATTGTGGGCAGGGGGCAGGGATCATGGGACAGGGTGGGGAGGGAGCATTTATGTCTCTGGGATCACTGAGGGAGAGGAATGAACTGGAGGTTGGGATACCCAGGGCAGGATGACAAGGAAGCCATAGTCTATGGAGGTTTGTCTAGAGGCTCAGAAGGAATGAGGATGAGGCAATTGTGCGGAAAAGTCTAGAGTCATTGAAGGAGAGAGTGCCAGAAGGGAAGGGGAAGTTGAGAAGCTCCTTCAGTGGGTGATACAGTAAAGCAGCAATATTCTAGAGCAAAAATTATATTACTGCTGGCTTTGGCATACTATCTCCAGTCCAGGATCCTCGCGTAAGATAGGCCTGATGCGACTAAAGAGTTTTGCCTGCTGGCTTAACTGGGCCAGTCTGTATCTTAAAGAGAGATAGAATTACATATATAGATATGTAATCTAGCATTATATAATACTACATTACATAAGAAGACAAACACCCCCTTTCCGCCCAGGCTCTCTTGGCACATATTCACCAAGATTCAGGAAACTTTCTTCCAAAGCCCTCATACCCATTTTCCAGAAGGGCAGACTGATGCAAAGTGACTTGCCCTTTCCTAGATCTGAAGTTTTCTAGATCTGAAATCAGGCAGTTGGGACAGGGGCGGAGTGGGTGAGAATGATACAAATAGGGAGGGAAGTCCACGGACAAGCAGGGGAGGGCTGCAGAGGGCTGAAGAGTGATGGGGAGTGACTGCTCAGCCAGAGGAGCCCCCCAACAGGGCCGCTGTCTAAACCCCTGGAGCTGTTACCTTCCTACTTGTTGGTTGGCTGTCCCATCCTTAACTGCGGAGGTGCCGGAGGTACACCAGGGATATTTTAATCATAAACTCCCTGATTTTTTTAAAAAGATTTTATTTATTTATTTGACAGAAACACAGCGAGAGAGGGAACACAAACAGGGGGAGTGAGAGAGGGAGAAGCAGGCTTCCCACTGAGCAGGGAGCCCCATGCGGGGCTCCATCCTGGGACTCCGGGATCATGACCTGAGCCGAAGGCAGTCGCTTAACCAACTGAGCCACCCGGGCGCCCAAACTCTCTGATTTTGAACCAGCATTGCTGTGCTGGGGCTCTGGCATCCTCCTCACGGTCTGGATGCTCCTGGATTTACAGACTGATGCTCCCCCTCTGTCTCCTCATCCCGCTTCTGCTCCCACACCCACAGGCCATTCGAATGTGAATTTGAGAAAGAAGTTCTACTGGCCAGTGGGTTATGGTTTTTCTTCTCCAGCTCTTGCATGTTTGTATTGGGGGAGTCTGTTTTGTTCTTCGGCGTATAGAACAGAAAGAAACTACAGCCCAGGCGATTCCTTCCCAGTGGCCCGAATTGAGACCAGGTGCCACCAAAGTGGGATGCCGGCCCTCAGCTCAGGAGAGAGCAGGGAGGAGGCAAGATGGTGGTTAGGACAACAGCTACTCCACCAGGGAGGGTGAGGAGGGTGGAGGAGGCAGGAGGAATCCTGCAGACAATTGCTGTGGGGACCCGGGAGGGTCTACGAGGAGACCCCCTGTGTGGAGTTCAGATCCTGTAAAATTCCAAGAAGGAGGAGGTGCTTGTCTCATTGAAAAGTCCTTGCTGCACTTTTTGCTGAGATGTGTCTACTCGTGCAAATCCCAGTTGCCATCATTCCTTGGATGTTTCAGTTTTGCATTTCTGCATGCCGGCGTCCAGTTACTCGGGCAGCAGTAGAGCCGCTGGTGCTGCTAGTGGCCCCGCTCCCTGGCTGGATGGCTCAGCAGTCAGGGTGCCTGGACTGCCTCCAGGACGCTTAGGAGCCCAGCCTTCCTAGGAAGGAGTCCTGCAGGCTGCTCCAGCCCTGGGCTGACTTAGTGCACGCAGAGAGTGAGAGCAGGAGCAAACCCGCGACCAAGGTGAAACCAAGTTCCCTAACAATGTCTGCCTTGCACCTACCCTTACCTCCTCCCCTCAGCCCTTTCAGGAGAGTAGATGCCTCAGGGAAACTGCCCCCCGAAAGCCCCCTAGCCCTCAAGCTGAGGGTCCCTTCCTGGTGACAGCTTGTTAAACACTGACATGACATGTTGACTACAGAAGGGACCTCTGTTTTTTTCATTTGAGCCATCCCCGTCTGTGGGTGGGCAAGGCACTCCCTCTCTGCTCAGCACAGAAGGAAAATGAGGCAAGCATTTGCCCAGAAATTCAGGCCCCAGTTTCTGACCCTCTGCTTCCCCCAGCATCCCCATTACCCATGCAGCCAATTGAGAGAGCAGCCTTCCAGGAGCACCAGGGGTCTGGGGCCTTCAGCCTGAGAATCCTCCTCCTTAGGAATGGAAAGTAGGGAAGGGGGCGTATCTCACTGTCCCTAAGGCTGCGGTGCAGGGTGCTTGGAGAGCATGCCTGAGTAGGGGCCCGGAAGGCCCATTGGCCAGGGAGTGAACAGTCACAGGCCTGTGTTTATCTCTACTGCCATCTCAAAACTGGGCCTGTAGCCGAGTGATCCCTAGAGGCCACACGGAGGGCTCAGAGGAGGGGAGGGGACGCCCATGGGTTTCTCAGGTGCCTCCCGAGGGCCTGGGAGGAACAATTCTGGCATCTCCCTGAAGGAGGCTGGGGGGGCTAGCACTGACGGGTAGCCCCAGGCAAGCCAGGGCTTGAAAATCCAGCAGGGGGGCAGGAGGGAGGCAAAGGTGGAGGACGAGAGGGAGAGTGGCCACCCAGCTCTGACAAGTCCATTAAATTTTAAAGCAGCCCTGCCCTCGGGCATGCTGGGAAGGGGTGGGGACCTGGCCAGGACTCTGCTTCTCTCAGCTGTTTGTTGTTCTGCTGCCTGGAGGAGGAGGGCGGAGAGCGAGCAGGAGAGCGTGGGTGATGAGTGAGCTTTCCAGGCAGACTCTCCTCTTCATGGGAGAGTGGGGCCAGGCCCGGGGCAGGCTCTGCCGTGGGAATCTCTCACAGGCCTCCCCCAGCCAGAAGCCCCGGGGGAGCATGGTGACAGCAGAAGGGCCACGAGTGGTTCACGGGGTGCACCTGCTCCTCTCAGCCTGAATGGGCCCCCAGCAGCTCAGGCCCCGCAGAACGAGTGCCCAGACAGCTACCTGCTCCTTTCGCCCCCTCTCCACTCAAATGCCGGCAGCGGGGCCAGCCCCGGCGCCCAGGGAGCTCGGGTGCGGAGCCGTCTTGACCACTGTGCTCCTCTCCCTCAGGTCCCAATTAATGGATTCTGACATGGATTATGAAAGGCCAAACGTAGAGACCATCAAGTGCGTTGTGGTGGGAGACAACGCGGTGGGCAAGACGAGGCTCATCTGCGCCCGGGCCTGCAATGCCACGCTCACCCAGTACCAGCTGCTCGCCACCCACGTGCCCACTGTGTGGGCCATCGACCAGTATCGGGTGTGCCAGGAGGTAAGGCTGCAGGGCTGCTCGGCCGGGGTCCGCCCCATGGATCTGGGCTTCTGCCCAGGCCTGGCTCAGTGTCTCCGCAGGAGGCCCCTGGGGATGGGGCGGGGGCAGCTGAAGGAGCCCCGGGAGAGAGGGCCGAGGGGAGCCCACCCCAGGGGAGGGATCCTTAACCATTTGTGCTTTGCGTGGCTGAGCTGGTACTTGAGACCCAAGATTGCCTAGGGCGCGGCATCTTGGACGGCCACAGCCCCCAGTAATGGGGAGCACTGCAGGGAAGGGGGCAGGTGTCGGAGAGATGAGGGCAGAGAGGAAGAAAGAAGCTGTTGGCCAGCACCAAAATCAGAGGCTTGTAATAGGCAGGGGAAGTGGGGAACAGGGCAGGCTCCCTGAGAGCCCTGCCACCCTGAGACGGGCTGCCCTCTCCGAGGCTCTTCCCTTCGGGCCAGCTTAGAGCCCACTCCTACTATTGGGGCTGCAGAGATGGCCCCTGGATAGCACACTGAGGGAGCTGCCATGCCCCGCCCTCCCCCCTTGCTGTCTGGGACCCTCAGGGATGAGACGGTGCAGCCCTGGGCTGACATGCAGAGGCCCCTAGAACCATGGCCCTTGAGTCCTTCTCCTCTCCCTCCCTGCCACACCCCACAGGTACTGGAACGCTCCAGAGATGTGGTAGATGATGTCAGCGTCTCCCTCCGCCTCTGGGACACCTTCGGAGACCACCACAAAGACCGTCGCTTTGCTTATGGGAGGTGGGTAAGACCTCCGGCTCCCTGCGGGGAAGGGAGCCAGGTGGGTAGGTTTTCCCTGCTTTGCCAAGGAAGAGCAATGCTGTGAGATTTCATCTGGGAGGAGGGAGCAGAGAACAGCACAGCAGACCCTCACGGGGAGGCAGGAGCCCGGTTTGGAGTCAGGAGGCCAGGCTGGACTCTCAGCCTTGCTCCTCATCAGCTCTGTGACTATGCACAAGTAGGGGAACTGTTCTCAGTTGATTTTCCTCAGCCATGGATTGCAAAATGGTGATTTCTAACCCAAAGATAGCCATGAGGTCAAAACGAGGATTTTCAAAAGCTCTAGACTGCATTCTGTGTAAGGTCACATGCGTGAATGCAGAGGACAGATGCGGGATGTTGTATAGGGTGGGCTGCGTGTGTGTGTGTGTTCTCCCTTGTTCCCGGGGCGGGTAACCGACAATCAGCAGCTTTCCCTGCCTGTAACCTCACTCTCCCCGCCCCTAGATCCGATGTGGTGGTTCTGTGCTTCTCCATCGCCAACCCCAACTCCCTCCACCATGTGAAGACCATGTGGTACCCAGAAATCAAGCACTTCTGCCCCCGAGCGCCGGTCATCTTGGTGGGCTGCCAGCTGGACCTGCGCTATGCTGACCTCGAGGCTGTCAACAGGGCCAGGCGACCCTTGGCCAGGTGGGGGTGCTGGCGCTGGGGAGGGGGATGGAGGAGGACAGAGGAAGGGGTGCGTCTCCATGGCTCCCTGTTCAGCCCAGAGGGAGCGAGCTCGGCCGCACACCTCACCCTCCATTTGAAGCAAGCCGAGCGGGGGCCCAGAGAGAGTGTCCATTCATTCATTCACCCGTCCATCCACGCATCCATCCATCTGGTGTACCCGGTGTGGGCAATCCTGCGCTAAGCACCATGGGAGCGAAGGAGAAAAAGAGGTAGTTTTTGCAGGAAAGGGGCTTATGAACACGCTGGCAGATGAACTCCATATATGGCCTGGTTAAACACTGCCTGGGGATACTGCACGCTAACTGCCGGGATAGGTAGTGCTTTGAGCTTGGGGGTGGGGGGCTGGTGTAAATAGGAAGGCTTCCTGCAAGAAGAGGGGATTCGAAGTGGGCCTGGAAGGACTGGTAAGATTGGACTAGACAGAGGAGAAAGGGCAGGACTCAGACAGAGACAGATCCTGAGCAGTCCCCTGAAGAGCAGGCAGGCGCTGGAGAGCTGCCTCTTCATACCCGCTCCCCCCTCGCCCCGCCCCCTTGCCCCGCCCCCTCCCCCCGGCAACATGTTTGCTTTTCCTTCTCGAACCCGTCAGGCCCATCAAGCCCAATGAGATCCTTCCCCCCGAGAAGGGTCGGGAGGTGGCCAAGGAGCTGGGCATCCCTTACTACGAGACCAGCGTGGTGGCCCAGTCTGGCATCAAGGACGTCTTTGACAACGCCATCCGCGCCGCGCTCATCTCCCGGCGCCACCTGCAGTTCTGGAAATCCCACCTCCGCAACGTGCAGCGGCCTCTGCTCCAGGCGCCCTTCTTGCCTCCCAAGCCGCCTCCCCCCATCATCGTGGTGCCCGACCCCCCGTCCAGCAGCGAGGAGAGCCCCGCCCACCTCCTGGAGGACCCGCTGTGCGCGGACGTCATACTGGTGCTGCAGGAGCGGGTGCGCATCTTTGCCCACAAGATCTACCTCTCCACCTCCTCCTCCAAGTTCTACGACCTGTTCCTCATGGACCTGAGTGAGGGGGAGCTGGGGGGCCCCTCGGGGCCAGGGGGCCCCCACCCAGAGGACCACCGGGGTCACCCTGACCACCACCACCACCACCACGGCCGGGACTTCCTGCTGAGGGCGGCCAGCTTTGACGTGTGCGAGAGCGTGGAGGAGGGCGGGGGCTCCGGGCCCGCTGGGCTCCGGGCCTCCACCAGTGATGGGATCTTACGGGGCAACGGAACAGGGTACCTGCCCGGGAGGGGTCGGGTACTGTCTTCCTGGAGCCGAGCTTTTGTGAGCATCCAGGAGGAAATGGCTGAAGATCCTCTGACCTACAAATCCCGGCTGATGGTGGTGGTAAAAATGGACCACTCCATCCAGCCGGGGCCCTTCCGGGCTGTTCTCAAGTACCTGTACACCGGGGAGCTGGATGAGAACGAGCGGGACCTCATGCACATCGCCCACATTGCCGAGCTGCTGGAGGTCTTTGATCTGCGCATGATGGTGGCCAACATTCTCAACAACGAGGCCTTCATGAACCAGGAGATCACTAAGGCCTTCCACGTCCGCCGGACCAACCGGGTTAAGGAGTGCTTGGCAAAAGGCACCTTCTCAGGTATGGGGACCGACCGCCAGAGGGCAGGGGCCTCCCCTCCGATTAGCCTTCTGTAGAATCCGGGTGGGTCCGGTCAGCCTTCTGAGTCATCTCAGCGGCTGATGTCCTGGCGGTACGGGGCCTCTGGTCCTAGAGCCCGGAGCCCAAGCCCGAGAGCAGGGTCGTGCAGTGCTCTGCGTGAGCGGCTTCGGAAGGCAGTGGGCTGTCTGCGCGACGGCCGTCTCTGGGGTCGGTTCTCCCACAGTCTTTCACCACACCCTCACGCGATGCCTCTTCTCCTCCCGGACAGATGTGACCTTCATCCTGGATGATGGCACCATCAGCGCCCATAAGCCCCTGTTGATTTCCAGCTGTGACTGGATGGCTGCCATGTTTGGGGGGCCGTTTGTGGAGAGTTCCACCAGGGAGGTAAGGCTAGGAGGGGAACAGGTGGGAAGGAGAGAGAAACCTTCACCCTTCCCACCCGAGGCACCTGTCATTTATCAGTACTTCCTTGTTCACCGCGGAGCGACAGGCTCAAGACAAGTTTATGAGCTAGGTCCCGTAGCCAGGGATCTCAGGTCCCGTAGCCAGGGATCTCAGGTCCCATAGCCAGGGATCTTAGGTCCCATAGTCAGGGATCTTAGGTCCCGTAGCCAGGGATCGTAGGGGATTTCAAGACCAGGGGTTATAGCGACATCTTCACTGTATGAGGTAGAAGGCATTTTTGATATATTTTCTCACATCTCAACTCACACACAACTTCTACACATGGCGTCGTGGTCCCACGAAGCTAACAAGGAAAGCGAGGCCCCAGGAAGCTAAGTGCCAGGTGAAGAGTTCCATAAGTAGAAAGGAAAGGTTTGGACTTGAACTCAAGACTTCCAATTCTTTGGCTCTGTCCATTATACCTTGCTTTCTCCCTAGCGCATATGAGCCAAGTGGAAAAAATCTGGTGTGTAACCAACATGAATCCATCACCGTTTTAAATGTTACTACTTATGACTATGACTTAGGAATGGTGAAGCCCACAGATCAGGAGAAAATTGCCACTAGACACAGAGATTTTTATACTCCCAGGTGTCAGTGGGAGGGGGCATCATGCAGGACCTGGGGGGCCACACAGGGAAGCACCAGGGTCGGTGTGGAGGCAGAGGGAATGAAGGGAACAGTGAACAAGAGCCTTCACTGTACTTTCTATGCGAAGGAACGGGAGGAACACGGTGAGCAGGCTTAGGATTGGCTAATCTGAATCATTTCAGCAGGCTTTGGGGCTGTCCCAAGTCATCTGCTACCTGGCCTTGGGGTAACTAGGGCGGGGGATAGTGGCTAAGAGAGTGAGCCTGATTCAGAAGATGGCTGGGGAGTGGACTCATCAATTGCATGCTGACCACCACCTTTCCTAATGCTAAGATCGGCTACCCTGGGAGGGGCCGCCGGGCTGGGGGGGCCGCCGGGCTGGGGTCAGCAAGGCTCCAGAGGTCAAAGCAGCAGAGCACAGACAGCAAAAAGCAATGCTTCCTATAATCCCCTTGCCCTCTGATCAGCGCTGCCCCCACTCGGCGGCTCTGCGCCCCCACTCGGCGGCTCTGCCACTGCTTCCGCCACTTTTTCAGTCAACAAGACTGGGAGCAGAGAGAACGAACAACACAGGACAGCATCCGGTGCCATAGAAAAACAGTTACTTAAGATTTCTGGGGACGAAGTCCTTCCGGAAGGCTGAGTGGAGGGGTTGAGCTGTGAGCTGGTCTCTAATTCTGGACGCAGGGGTGGGGTTGGCTTCTCTGAGTGAGAGACGAGGTGCTCCCCGGACCCGAGGGGCCAGCCCGCCCTAGGCACTTCTCGGTACCATAGAAGCAGCCTTCAAGCTCCAGATGCCTCCCGTGCAGTCCGGGGAGACTCGTGTCTGATGAGAAAGCAGTTTTTGTTGCAGTACTGCTCGGAAGAGATCCCAGGGGCCCCAGGCAGCAGCTTCAGGCAGCCGGCAAGAAGCCAGCTGGTGTTGGCTTTGCTCCTTCGTCCCCACTTGCCTGCCCTCGGCGAGGCCAGGGGGGGCCCGGGTGTGGGTTCAGGTAGCAGGAAGGACTCCTTTAGAGGCCTTGGACGCTTGCCAATGAGAATCAAGGTCCTTCGATTTATTTATTAAAGACTTATTTATTTGGAGAGGGAGAGGGAGTGCACACACATGAATGCGGGGAGGAGCAGAGGGAGAGGGAGAGAGTCTCTAGCAGACTCCACACTGAGCGCAGAGCCCCACGCAGGGCTCAGTCTCACGACCCTGAGATCATGACCTCAGCCCAACTCACGAGTCTGATGCTCGACCTGCGGAGCCACCCAGGTGTCCTGAAAAAGCTTCTTTTAAAAGCTGCCGAAGCGCTGCTGACGTGTGGCAGGACACGGGCTCCGTGCAGGGTTTGCCCTGGGAGACAGGCCGTGGGGGGCCTTCGGAGCTGGGACAGGGCAGCTCTGGGACGGCTGGGGCCTTCTGAGTTTCCCGAACCTGAATTCCTCCTTCTGTGAAGCTGGCCGCCCTGAGGCCCTGTGCTCCCTCCCCGGCAGGTGGCGCTCCCTTACACAAGCAAGAGCTGCATGAGGGCAGTCCTAGAGTACCTGTACACGGGGATGTTCGCCTCCAGCCCCGACCTGGATGACATGAAGCTCATCATCCTGGCCAACCGCCTCTGCCTGCCACACCTGGTTGCCCTCACAGGTACACGGGGGCCTATGGGGGAGAAGCCGGGAAGCCACGCCCCTCCCACCTGGGCTCCCGATTCCTCCTCTCGCCTGCTGCAAGCACCAAGGGAACGCATTGACCTCAGGTGAAATGTCAATGAGCACTGGGCTTTGGATGAGGACAGAGGTGTACAAATGAGAGACATGATGGTGTCACATGGTGGGCTCTCCCCAGAGCCCTGGGCCCAACCAAGCAGTTGCCAGTAGATGACAGAGCTGGCGTTCCATCCTCTTCGCCTCAGCAGGGCAAGCTGAAGTCGAGAGGAAAAGAACGCTCTTCCTCACTGCTCCCCTTTGGTTCTTGTCCTCTGCCTTCCTTCTTCTTTTCCTTCTTCTCTTCCTCCTTCTCCTTTTCCAGCTTCACTTTCTTTTTCTTCTTCCAGAAGCAGACAATAAACATTGAGCACCACCCCCTAGTTCTTTGAAAAGATCGGGAGCGGGTGAGAGGTGGACGGCAGCTTTTAGAATGGGCCGACTGCAAAGACCTTGGGGAGGAGCAGGGCCTGAGGCCTCAGGGAAACCAAGCAGCAGGCGACAGGAGTGGTGGGGACGGAGGCGAGGGGCTGAAGAAGGGGAATGGCGCTATCCGGATGAAGGGAGGCTGCGCCCAGCAGTGCAGGCGGGCAGAAGGCTCCCGTTGATGTTGGAGTTGGCATTTCCGAGGTGTTGGCGTTGGTACTTCTGCTGCTGTTGCTGTTGGGGCCTGTGTTCTTGGGCAGCTCAGGGGGCGGAGAGCACGGCCTGAGATTACTGAGTTCACATTCAGAGAAGGGCCCAGCTTCAGAGCTGCTAGGGCCCCGGCCCGATGATCCAGACTGGGACTCACATAGGAGGAAAACAGCAATGCCACGATGAGAAATAAGTTCTAAGATAGGGCTTGGCCATAGGAAAAAGGAAGAACTCATTGATCAGAATTTGAGTGTTAAGAGCTGAGCCTATAGAGGGAGTCCAGTCCGGGGCCCTAGTTGGAGACACAGAGGGCTCTGTGGTGGGGAGCAAGAGAGACGCTTCTAGAGCCCACCGCCACAACAGCTCCACCAGAACAGCCTGTGGGAGGTGGTGTGGTCGCCACAGAGCACAGACAACCTCCGAACTCTTGGGCTGACTCACTCAACTTTTGAAAGACTATTTGCAAAAAAATGGCCCAATGGCAAATACATATAAAGATGTTTCTGTAAGTCTGCTTCATCGTGGCGGGCGATCAGAAACACGCCAGCCATTACAAATGTTCAACGGCACCGCTGCGTGGAAAGGCTTATAGAAAATCCCACTGAATGACGGTTCCTGGGAAACGGTCCATCCGCACTACAAAGCATGCAGACATGGCTCATGCCTGTCCCTTGTCAAGGGTCACCGGAAAATGCTGAGCATGGTGTAGGTTGCCGAGCATGATGCTCTAGGTTTTGGGAGACAGACTTTCTATGAAGTTATTGATTCAAGCTTAAGACTTTTTCACTGTTCAATAGAGCACAAATGCAGGAAACATATGTTCAGCTTCATGAGTTATTATAGAGTCAAAGGCCCCACATCAGGAGGCTGGCACTTCGCCGGCCATCGCAAGAGCCCTCTGCCTGTCCCCACCAGTCACAGGCCATCCCCATGCTCAGGAGGAATGCTTGGCCTATTATTCCTTTGTAGGATATTTTTTACTAGGCTCAATTCTTTTTTTTTTTTTTTTTTAAGATTTTTTTGTATTTATTTGAGAGAGAGAGAGCATGAGAGGGGAGAGGTCTGAGGGAGAAGCAGACTCCCCACTGAGCAGGGAGACTGATGCAGGACTTGATCCAAGGACTCCAGGATCATGACCTGAGCCAAAGGCAGCTGAGCTTAACCAGCTGAGCCACCCAGGCGCCCCTGGCCTCACGTCTTATTCTTCATGGTTTTATCTTCCGTGTGTACATCCTTAAACAGTATAGCAGGGTCTTATTTTTTAAATGCCTTTTAAATTTCTTCTAATATAAAGGTGACTTGTCCATTAAATTTTTTTTCTCCCTTACAATTTATCTATTGGAAAAAACCCACTGATGTTCCAGAAAATCTTGATTTTTCACTGATTGGCCATTGGATCAGGGTCTAGGTCAGATTCATATATAATTTTGCTAAAGTTACTTCATAGCTTATTCCAGTTTTGTTTTATTTTAAGATTTTATTTTTAAGTAATCTCTCATACCCAATGTGGGGCTTGAACTCACAACCCTGAGATCAAGTGTCGCATGCTTCACCGACTGAACCAGCCAGGCACCCCATTTCTGGTTTTCATCAAGAAGCTTTGTCTCTTTTTGCGATCTTTTTGTAATGTTAGCAGCCACTGAGTATCACTGCCCGGATGCATTGATTTATGCGGAGTTAAATGATAATATTCCAATTCAATCATTCCTTCTTTATCTGTTGGAATACTTTGGAAAAGAGAATAGCTCCCCCTCCCCGACTTTTTGCTTACCCTGTGGTTCATATAGGAAGAGCAGATGAATGCTTGATTGTATCCTTTTATTTCCAGGTTTTTGAGATTAATTTGTTTCCCATCACCCTTTGCGGGAGCCTGGTTAGTTTTTATTTTTAAGTATTATTACAAACGTACTTGATTGGTTTCAAATAAGCTTCACCTTTCGGGAAGCTTAAACACGACACTGCGCCTCTCGCCAGCAGGAGACTCGGGTTAGCGCGGGCGTGAGCTTTCTGGTCGTGTGCATGGCAACATGTTCCGGGTTCATTTTCCGCACCTCCTGCCCCAAACCTGAAATCAGCCATTTTTCTAAGAAGTCTGTTTCTTACAGTTGAACATGGGTACTTCAGAGCTGTAATCTGAGCACCAGGCATGCACGCTACTACCGTATAGTGTCTAGAGCTGGGAAGTAGATTTTAAAGTTGTTTATTTAAGAGGGAGAGAGAGAGAGCATGAGCGGGCGTAGGGGAGGAGCAGAGAGAGGAAGAGACAGAATCTGAAGCAGGCTCCATGCCCAGTGCAGAGCCTGACACGGCACTCGATCTGATGAGCCCGAGATGGTGACCTGAGCCGAAATCAGGAATGGGGTGCCTAGCTGACCGAGCCCCCCAGGCGCCCTCATGAAGATAAAATACCTCATGAGTTCACATCGATACAGTTAAGCTTCAGGATTAAGAGTGTTTACTTCTTTAATATAAACATTTTAAAATAAAATATAAGTAAAGTTTGTTCACAATTTGTTGTTAACTTTCAGTTAGCACAAAGCACCAGGCTCAGACCATTGCAATCACAGTGTCGGCAACCCCGAGTCAGCGCCCTCTCCCGTCAGTATCAACGCCGCCTTCCGTCTGCGGTTCTCACCCTCTGTATACCAGACCCCTGGGTAAAACAGAAATAGTTGCAACAGTTCTCCTACGGGATTCTAACCGATATCCACCTTCCCTCCCATCCCCATGCCCCTGGGAAGGTCTCGCTGTAATCCCGGTTTCCCCACTCGTGGCGCAGGCTTCAGTCGTCTGGGGCCTTCCCTGGCCTGCTGGGCCTCGCCGCTGGCCCTCCTCTCTCCCGGTCCTGCCTGGGCCCTGCCGGGGGGAGAGGTGAGTGAATGTCCACTCATGTGGTTCCTCAGCTGACTCCTGACTGTGTGTGTCACAGAGCAGTACACAGTGACGGGGCTCATGGAAGCAACCCAGATGATGGTGGACATTGATGGGGACGTCCTCGTGTTCCTAGAGCTGGCTCAGGTATGACGGCGGGGGAAGGGCTCTCTCCAGCATTCTTGACTCTGGGCTCTGTCTGCCCATTGCTGGGGGCTGAGGAAGGCTGGCAGGTGGCGGGGAGGGAGGAAGCCGCTGTAGACTTGGTTCCTGCATTGAGCAGGGCACATGTCACGCCGAGAGTGGAGGCTGGCCAGGAGGGAAGGAACTGAGGCATTGTGCAACCACAGGGCAGGGGACGAAAGCCCAGTGTCAGACGTCCACATGGCTGCAGCGCGCCTGAGGTCATTGAGGACTCTTAAAATGAGGTCCCCACCTCCTTATTCCCAAGCAGACAAGCAAAGTTGCCCACACTGGCCTCTGAGCGCAGGAATTCTGCCCCCGGGAGCCAGCTTCCGAAGGGGACATTGCGGCTTTGAGGCGCGTAGACAAGGCTGGGGAAGTGGGCTCTCTCAGCCTGGTTGTCGGCCCCTCCCTGCAGGCTGCTGTGGCCCCTGGCGGGGCAGGAGGGACATGTGGGGGTGGGAGGATCTCCGGAGGACGGCCGCTGTAGGAAGGCACCACACGCCCCTGTGGGAGCAGATTCAGGGTCTCCTCATGCTTCCGTGCGGGTTTGCCTCCGAGATGGGCTCATTACAGCTGCGGGGCTTCGCCTCTCTGCCTCGGGGTGGCTCGGGGTGGCAGTGGGGCAGCCGTGGGTGTCTCTGCGGACCCCCCGGGTCTCCGACAGAGGCGCGCTCTCCGCCCGCAGTTCCACTGCGCACACCAGCTGGCCGACTGGTGTCTTCACCACATCTGCACCAACTACAACAGCGTGTGCCGCAAGTTCCCCCGAGACATGAAGGCCATGTCCCCAGGTGAGCGCCCCCGCCCCCACCTCAGGGGCTGGATCTCCGCCTTGACCCCGCAGGGGGGGGGGGTAGCTGGCCAAACCGGGAGCCCAGGCAAAGGGCAGGGCAGCTGGGGACCTCGGGGAGTGCACTTGACCTCTCTGGGCTTCTGTTTCTCACAAGTACAAAGAAGGTGTTAGACTTTAGGTATTTCAGACGGGCATTGTTTGGGGCTGTATTTTGGTATTTCAGACTGGGTATTTTTTTTCCAGAGTTGGTATTTTTAGACAGGACTCCACAATAAGAAACAGATTTTGTTGTGAGCCAGTGCACACATAAGAACTAGGTCATTGTTGTTAATGCTGCTCGTGACCCACCAGTTGGTTTCACAATGTAGAAATGGGCACAGCGTGGCCCACCCGGGTCCAGGCATCCTCTGAGGTCCTGCTGTCCCACCTCTGCTTACTTAATGGCTCCGGTCCTGAGGCCTAACAGGAACCCGGCCCTGGAGCGGTGTGGAGGCCTCCCGAGTTCCTGTCTGGCCCTCTGTTGCTCAGGTCTTCACTGGGCACCCCCCACTCTCCCTGATGCCAGGCCCTCCCGCACCGACGCTGGCCCACTCTCTCCTTTACCCCCTGCAGGCATTTTCCTTCCAAACCACAGCTCCAAGCGCCTCACTGCCCTGGTCCGAACCTTCCACGCCTGCCTTGCCTTCCAGAATGGGTCGGGAGCCCCCTCAGCCTAGCCATTCCCTCCCGGCCAGCCCTCTCGCCCCTCCTGCAGCCCTCCTTCCCCTTCTCTCAGGAGCCAGCCCGGCCGCACCCAGCCCCTCGCGGCGCTTCTCCCTCCCCATGCTCTGTGCCAGCCCTGTCCCAGCCCCGTTCGTTCCCGGCGCCCGGAAGCCCCCCTAGGTTGTCCCTCTGTCCCAGAGCCCAGCAGAGCGCAAGCGCCTCTCCCGGCACGGGCGCTGACATTCTGGAAGGAGCCCTGCAGCCCCACGGAGGGCTCCGACGGCAGGGCTGATACTCTGGCCCTGGGACTGGGCAGGCCCCGGATGGAGGCCGATGGCGAGACCCCGGGCCAGGGGTGTGGGGGTGGCCCCCGGAGCCCCCTCCACGTCCCAGTGCTCCTCTCGCCCCTTCTCCTGTCTGCCTTCTGACCAAGCCCTCCTGCACTGTGCTCCAGAAAACCAGGAGTATTTCGAGAAGCATCGGTGGCCGCCCGTCTGGTACCTGAAGGAAGAGGACCACTACCAGCGGGCGCGGAAGGAGCGCGAGAAGGAGGACTACCTCCACCTGAGACGGCAGCCCAAGCGGCGGTGGCTGTTCTGGAACAGCCCCTCCTCACCGTCCTCTTCTGCGGCCTCCTCGTCATCCCCATCTTCCTCCTCGGCTGTGGTCTGAGATGCTGCCACTCTCTTCTGACCCTGCTGCTCTTCCCCCCACGCCTCTGCCCCCTGCTCTTCTGCATCGCCCCCTCTACCTCCCGGGGACAAGGGGACCCACGTAACCAGGACCCTACAAGGCAGAGCTGTTCTCACCAGCCGACGTGGCTCAGCGAGAGAGGAGGAGGGGGCCTTGTGGATGAGTGCAGGGACTCCCTGCAGGGGACCCCCTGCAGGCTGGGAGGCAGATAGCTGCTGGGAGGTGGAGAGCAGGGAGGGCATGGAGAGCTCTGACCCGGGCGTGGAGAGCGCTGGTGGCCATGCGAGGCTGTCCCGGCCCTGAGGCTGTGGAGGCAGCTGCCCCCACCCCCCCCACCCCCCCGGGAGTGGCTGTGCATAGGGAGGGTCCTGTCTCTCTTGGCCACGTTTTTCCATCCACAGACCTGAGGGCGGCAGATGTTTTGTGGGCATTTCCACGCGGCGCCTACTCAGATCCCCACTGAGAAGTCAGGGTAGAAATGAAGCCTTCAGACCCAACTGGAGGCTTCCACGTTCTGGGGGGCAGCTACCGAGGCCACGGGTGGGAAGGCTCGCCCTCGGCGGGCATCCCTCCTTCCCCGGGCAGTGGGTAGAGCCTGGTCGGAGCTTTAAGGCCTCGGAGCAGTGAGAAACTTCTCCCTGCCTGTCCTTCATCACTCAGATCCAGAGATGGGAACCAAAGGAAACAGCTGGAACATGGGGAGAGGAGAAAGTGGGTGGAAGGTTCTGGATGCAGCAACCCCCTGCTCTTCTGGGCTCCTCCCCTGCCTCTGGTTAGCCCAACTTCTCAGCATGGTGGAGCAAAATTAGAAAAAACAACAACACCCAAACAGCAGCCAAATCACCACCAACAAAAACATGTTGGCCACTGTCCCCTCAAAGAAAAAACCGACAGAAGAGGAGCCTGTGGAGCTTCCACACGGGGGCCTCCATGCTGAGACAAGAGAAGAGGCTGCAGAATGACTCCAGCGGCTGCCGGGAAAGGACTTGTCACCCGCTGCGGCTGGGGGTGCCCAGGCCCTGCTGGCCAGCTCTCAGGGTCGCTGGAGTTCTGAGTTAGCACGCTGGGATCGAGGCTTCGGGGGCAGGGGCACAGGGTTCTCAGGGCTTGAACATGGCATTGGACCCCTGCTTTGCCCATCATGAGAATCAGTGCTTCTGGGCTTTAGAGAATGACTTCCCATGATGTGAAGTGGGGGGTCAGAGGTCAGGGGAAAGGGCACCGACTTGGAGAACAGGGGTCCCTGTAATGAAGGATCACAGGACATGACCTCAGTGCAGGTTGGGAGAGGGGGAGGTGACGGGGCAGGGAAGGAGAAAAAGGGAGCTGTGAACAGGGGCAAAGCCAGTCCCAGGAAGAGGGGGCCCAGACTAGAGGATTGTGTGTGTGTGTGTGTGGGGGGTAAGACAGCAACTTGCAACCCCATGGGGAAAAGCTGGACCACATTTTAACCTCTCCCGTTTTTGTGATCCTGACCTGTTTCACCCCCCACACCGTACGTTGACTTAAAAGCCCGCATCCCACTGATGATGGGTGGAACCCTGGGGTGGGCTTCAGGTCTGGGGTCAGGCAAACCCACAGGAAAAGTCTGCAACAATGTTGTGGTATTGAGATCTAGAGAGATTTGATGGTAAGTCCCCATCAAGAGAAGGAGCAAGAGGTAGCAGGCCAGGCAGGTCTGGGGGGCTGCACCCTGTTGGAGCCACAGACTTCTCCAGGGCTGGAGCTGTCGCCCCTTCTCTAGGGTGGCTGGCTGGCTGGCAGGCCGGACGTATGCTCCTGCCTGCTGAGTTCTCATCCTAGGCTTCTGGGCGAGGCTGGGGAACCAACGGGCAAGGGCAGGAGGCTGCTCACAAGGAGGGTGCAGCTCTGCACCCAGCACCGAGGACGCAGAAGGGCCAATGGGAGAGAGGGTCAGGTTGGTGCAGCAGGTGCAGGGAGCCCATGGGAGAGGAGCCGCAGGACCACCCCGGCAACCAGGGTGGCTCACCCACCAGGGACCCACTGCCCTTCCTAGCTGCAGTCTGGGGGCCCAGCAGGCCCAGGTGCAAGCCAGAGAGACCACCTGGGGAGGCTGTGCTGTGGCCAGTCCAGGGCTGGTGACCTCCCAGGAGAGAGGGCGGGAGGAGGGGCCAGATTCCAGTCCCCCAAGAGCCTGGCACTTGGAAAGGTGGGGAGACAGGAAGGACAAGTCACAAGAACACACACCCCTGTACTCGTGTCACTCAAGCTGCTTCAGAGTAGGAGGGTGGGGGAGAAACACACACACCTCTTTTTATATAAGGTTTCATATTTAATTTGGTCATGAATTCATAAATACATGAGTATTTTGTACCTAATGGCCTGCCTCGTATTGTCTTATGGGTCCAACGACCTCCCCAGAGGTGACACCTTCCACTGAGGAGAAGCACGAAAAGGCACCAGTCGCCCACGAAACGCTAAGTGCCTGCGGGGGGACAAGTGCCCTTTGGACTGGGCCAGCTCCATGCTCTGACGCAGCTTACCTTAAATGCGTAAGCATGACCGGCCCCGATAAGGCTAATACTGCGGACGGGCACTCAAGTCCTCTGAGCAAGGGACTGCGGGTGTGCTGAGCGACAACTTCTGAAGACACAAGTGCCCTGCATGGAAGGGGCAGAAGAGGCAGGAAACCTCGCGTCTCCCAGGAAAGGGAAGGGATGGGGGGCGGGGGGCGCGAGACCTCTGGAAGGAAGTGGGAGAGGGAGGTAAACAGCGAAGTCGTGCAGCCTGTGCCCTCACCGAGCTCCGCTAGAACATCAACTCCCTGAATGCGCTGAAGTGTTCAGGCATTTGAGCCCAGCCCTAGCAGTCTGGGCACACACAGACTTTTGAGGTGGGGAAGCCCAAGAACCAGAGAATAAGCTCCACGCCATTATCCCGCCAGGACGGGAACATTGGGGTGGGGGGAAGAGAGCTGAAGATGATGTTGGGGCTCCACACATGTGACCTGCAACGCCATGGCCCATGACATAGAACCTGCTTCGGCGCTCACCCATCTCCCACACCCATCACTGAGAAGGGGGCCCGGCATGTCTGCCTGTTGAGGGCACCCGCCCAAACACAGGACTGCACAAAGACACCCCTTCTCTTCACTTGCCTTACTTGGAAACATCTGCCTGTAAGTAATACACATATTCACACACCCACAAAACTATCATGTTGGAAAGATTGGGCACTTTAGAAGTTCCTGCCCATTGGATGCTGGAAAGCCCAAGCTGCGCATGAGGGAGAACCTGAAGCCACCCGGGCCATTTTTGTCTTCCCCCTTTGTGTTCATACTCATTTCATGGTTGCCTGCTCCCATTCAGGTAACCCAGGCAATCGAACTAATAAGTACATTTCAAAAGGCTGTACATGCTTACAGAAATATATCCAAGAAGGGGCGGTTGGGTGATTCAGTCGTTCAGCGTCTGCCTTCGGCTCAGGTCATGATCCCGGAGACCCGGGATCGAGCCCCACATCGGGCTCCCTGCTCGGCGGGAAGCCTGCTTCTCTCTCTCTCATTCCCCCTGCTTGTGTTCCCTCTCTGGCTGTGTTTCTCTCTGTCAAATGAATAAATAAAATATTTTTTAAAATATATATACAAAAAATATAAAGATAGGAAGATTTACATCTTGTAGTATCTTACAATATAACAAACACAAGGAAAAAGTGCAATTCTGTTAAGATGAAGAAGTCCCGATTTGAAAAGCATGGCAGCAGCCTGCAGGCACATATGAACACATATAGGCCCCGCAAACCTGATACTGTAGCATCTCTTCCAGACCACCCCATAAAGCAAATATCGCAATAAAGTGAGTCAAACGAACCCTTTGGTTTCCCAGTACATACAAAAGTTATGTCTACACCACACTGCAGTCTATTAAATGGGCAATAGCATTATGTTTTTAAAAACCATGTACTAAGTTAAAATATGCTTGATTGCTCGAAACTGCTCGGCATCAGGCGAGCTTTCAGCGAGCTGGGATGGCGCTGCGGGCGGAGGCTCCGGCCTCATGGTGGCGGCTGCCGCAGGTGGCAGCGGCTGTGGCCGATTCTCACAATGAGACAACAGTGAAGGTGGCCCCGCGGGCGACGCTTGCCTTCATGATTTCCCTGTCGCACCGCCTGCGGTTCCAT